>PVKS010032375.1:0-22616 GCA_004027875.1 Aplodontia rufa | reverse complement strand
CAAATACAGTGACATAATTCTTATACTACGACGAGCATTATATATATATATATAATATACATATATTATATATATATATATATATAAACTATAGTATATACAGTGACATTTAGAACTGCTTGGAATGTACCTTGCTTTATCTCAATTCCAACATTTCCCCTTCTCCTCCCTTCCTATCATCCTTGTTATTCTTCAAAATATTTGACAACATGTCGCTCCCCGCAGGGTTCTGGAGCAGGGAGCAGGCGGAATGGCCTCGGCGGACCTTAGCCGTTCCCTGGGGGCCGGCAGGACACTGGGAACCGGGCGCCGACAGGACAGGGCTGGGGACCGGGGGACAGGAGTCGCTCCCCGCAGCGTTCCTGAGCGAGGAGCGGGCAGAACAACTTGAACCTGGGCTGTCCTCCTAGGGGCCAAGTTAGGACAGGGATGGCGCAAGGAGTCGCTCCCCGCTGCACTCCAGAGCAAGGAGTGGGCAGAACGACCCAGCGGACCTGGCCTAGTCAGGAAGGGTCAGGGAGCTGGGAACAAAGGGGCAAATGCCGGTGGCCGGAACACGGGACTGCATCTTCTACTGCTGCTGATCTCTCCGATGTCTCTGCTGATCTCTTCGGTTCTATGCTTCTTCTCTGCTTTCCTCCTTCAGGACACGGCTGCTTGATTGCTTGCTTGCTTTTCTCTGGCTACTGCTTCTCCTTTGGCTACTTCTTCTTCTTTGGCTGCTTCTTCTTTGGCTGCTTCCTTACCTCCTGACTAGTCTCTACTCTGTTTATCCATTACAACAACCAATAGGGGTACAGTGCAAACACATTTCTCCAATTGTAACAAATGAGTGGCCGAATAGCTTTGTCACGCAGTCAGGCAATTTGCTAATTACAAGCCAGCTGGACCCCTTAGAGTTGTTTACTACCAATTCTTTTACAAGCCATTTGGGCCTCATGTTCCCAACATCTCCTCCTTTTTTATTTTTTCTGAGAGGAGGATAACAAACAGGTCACTGTGTCTGCCTTAGGTTTTTCCATTCACACCTCCCCTTTCTTACCCTTCATTGGAATAAGGCGCAGCGTAAGGCACCCTTCCTGTCTTAGGTTGATAAGGGGGTTGAAAGGATTTACCCGACACTGACTACCAGCCCCTTGAGCCTGAGCCATCCATATCATTGCTGACTTATGGTTATCAACTCTGAGGGCAGCACAAGCTTGCTCAATCCCTTCCATGCCTTTTCACCGCAAGACCAATCACAAAGCACATAATAATAATGACACTGGCCACTCTTCCCTAGGACTTACACATAGACCCAATGTCCACCAAAATGTCCATTTGTTCTTACAGTAGATAAACTTCATGATCAATAGTCCAGAGTACAGGTGTTGATCTATAGCTCCTTGTTTTGCAAAACCGTTTGCAGCTGGGCGGAGCCAGAATTTCTTCAATATCTTCCTGGCGGGTAATGTCCTGCCGGCAGGGGGTGAGAGATTTCCTCACACTGGGCACCACTATGTCGCTCCCCGCAGGGTTCCTGAGCGGGGAGCAGGCGGAACGGCCTCGGCGGACCTTAGCCATTCCCCGGGGGCGGGCAGGACACTGGGAATCAGGCACCGACAGGACAGGGCTGGGGACCGGGGGACAGGAGTCGCTCCCCGCAGCGTTCCTGAGCGAGGAGCAGGCAGAACAACTTGAACCTGGGCCGTCCTCCTAGGGGCTGAGTTAGGAAGGGGATGGGGCAAGGAGTTGCTCCCCGCTGCACTCCAGAGCGAGGAGCGGGCAGAACGACCCAGCAGACCTGGCCTAGTCAGGAAGGGTCAGGGAGCTGGGAACAAGGGGGCAAACGCTGGCGGCCGGAACACGGGACCTGCATCTTCTACCGCTGCTGATCTCTCCGACGTCTCTGCTGATCTCTCCGGTTCTATGCTTCTCTGCTTTCCTCCTTCAGGACACGACTGCTTGCTTGCTTGCTTCTCCTTTGGCTACTTCTTCTTCTTTGGCTGCTTCTTCTTTGGCTGCTTCCTTACCTCCTGACTAGTCTCTACTCTATTTATCCATTACAACAACCAATAGGGGTACAGTGCAAACACATTTCTCCAATTGTAACAAATGAGTGGCCGAATAGCTTTGTCACGCAGTCAGGCAATTTGCTAATTACAAGCCAGCTGGACCCCTTAGAGTTGTTTACTACCAATTTTTTTACAAGCCAGCTGGGCCTCATGTTCCCAACAACAACACAGTTTTGCCAAGTTGCTTAGGCTATTTTGAACTTGCGATCCTCCTGCCTCAGCCTCCTGAGTTGCTAGGATTACAGGCATTTGCTACCAAACCTGGCTGGTGTGCATTTTTACTTCTTGTCTTGTTTCTACTAAATAGTGCTAGAGTCTTGACATAAATGGAAAGCCCTTTGAGTTTTTCAACTATCTGAAAACATCAGAGTGACTCTTTTCACCCAGTTTGACTAAAAAATTCAGGGCAATAATCAGTAACTAAACTGTACATCGGTGACAAGAAAAAGCTGTTCATTCATTCTCCTAATGGGTTCTTTTTACAAGCAGGAAGTGGCTTTCTTTTAAAAAGTTTGACTTAATAAATTTTAATTGATAGTAATACTAATAAAGGGGAATTAATTCACAATTATGGTTTATAAGGAATAAGTAGAAAACTAAAATTGTATTTATACATAAATTATTAGGTACCATAATATATACTACACATAACTTAATGCTACACTATTATAACATAAAACTTCATGATTACAGATCTGTCTTCATGCTTGCCTCCTTAGTCCTTAGTTACTAGTAAATTGGCAGAGGCTTGAAATGGAAAGTTAGCTTCTTAATGGTGAGCCATAATTACTTAGGAAATTCTTCCCCTATCAAATCATTAGAACATGAGCACAAGCAGTGACTTGTACCACACTCTTGTTTGTTTATGTTGGTAGGTATCCTCTTTTATTTTTCTTTTCATCAGTTTCCCAGTTCAGTCTTGAAGAGTAAGTGTTCATTGAGCTGAAGTGAGGCTGGGTCTTTTGACAACTACTCCTGGTAATAATATAAACATTTTTTATTAGTACTTAGTAGTTATATAAAATAATGGGTTTCATTGTGCACATTTGTATATACTTTGATCACATCTGCCCCTCCTTATCCTCTTTTACTCTCCTTGTCCTCTCCCCCTTCTGCTTTCATGTTGTCTCGTCTCCACCCAGACTCCGCATATGAAAGAAAACATATGACCCTTGTATTTCTGGGTTTGGTTTATTTTGCTTAATATAATGATGGCTAGTTCCATTCATTTTCCTGAAAATGAGAGGATTTCATTCTTCTTTATGACTAATATGTCACTGAGTGTATATACCCCATTTTATCTTTATCCCTTCATCCATTGTTGGGCACCTAAGCTGAATCTATAATTTGATTATTGTGAATTGTGCTGAGATAAACATGGCTATGCAGATATCTCTATGTTACACTGGCCTTAACTGGAATCTACCACGGAGTGGTATAGATGGATCATATGATAGCTTTATTTTTAGTTTTTTGAGAAACAGCCATACTGTTTTCCATAATGACTATACTAATTTACATTCCACCAAACAGTGTATAAAGGTTCCTTTCCCTTCAACCTCACCAGGATTTATTGGTTTTGGATTCTTGATGACAGCCATTCTGACTGGGGTAAGATGGAATCTCAGAGTAGTTTTGATTTGCATTTACCCAATAGCTAAAAATGTTGAACATTTTTTCATATAATTATTGGCAATTTGTACTTATTTTGAGAAGTGTCTGTTCAATTCATTTGTCAATTTATTGACCAGGTTATTTTTTTTAATATTACATTTTTAAGTTCTTTGCATATTCTGGATATTACCCCCCTGTCAGAAGAGTAGCTGGCTAAGAGTTTCTCCCTGTAAAACCTTGAAGTCCAAGTTCCTGAGTACCTGAGTCCATCCTGATGCCTGGAAGGACTAGTTTGTATGCTTGTTTAGTCTTGTCATTTACATAAGATGCTATTTTTGTTCTAACACCAATAGTTAGTTTTCATACTTGTAAAAACCAGCAGGTGATCTTGCTAGTGATTCTTTTTAGATTCTTTGCAAGTTTAGTTATGATCATTTATCTCTGCCCTCCCAATGCCCTCTACCCTTAAATTCTTTTCCTCCAAGGAAGACAAAGTTTCAAGGCTGTGCTCCATTATCCCACACAACATTAAATTAAAACATAAGAAGAGGAGGGGAAAGTCAAATCAGTTTAGTAAACATGATTAGTTTAAAAAATTAATATCCAGTGTAAGACATGCAGTTGTTTGTTAAAAAAAGTGGTTTCATGAAATGACATGCTTTACTGATTAAAACAACCATAAAATGCTCCATTAAACAGTAGCTGTTTCCTTTATAGCCTAGAAACCTTTTGGCAATGGATTAGGTTTATGTACAAATTTAGATTTTTTTTGGCTCATTAACAAATTCATGTTTGAAGTAGCTGGAACATTGTCCATGTGGTTTACACACCAGAAAGTGGCTGCCAGAGTGGATGTAGGGTCTTAAGGTGTGCAAGACTGAGCTGACCAAGTTTACTACTCTGTTTCCATTGGAAAGAGACCAGCATAGACACGACTTCTCTAGATGTGGAATCACAGATGCAGTGTTCTCGAAGGTCGTTGGCCTGGAGCCCTTTTTAAGTATTCCATTGGTCAGCAGCCTTGAAAGTTTCACTAAATTGCTACAGAGCACCTGGGTCAGTTTCAGGAAGGAAAAAGCAACAGTTGTTAATGTGAATGATCTTGGTAGAAGTCTGCTTCCTTTACCCCCACAGAGGTTATGTCTTGGGCTTGGCACTCTGGGCTTCAATCCCTCTACCTGTCAAGTAGGCTACCGGATCTCTCCTTGACCTTTTTGTCTGACTGTTTGCGGGGTCTTCTGCACATTTATGGAGAAGCTGCCTAAGCAACTGCACACAACTGGAAGCAAAGGCACCTGCTTTTTAGCAGTGGCCCCAAGCAAGGCTCTTCTGTACCCTGGCCTGGAATCAGAGCCCCAAGCCAAAGGGGCCACCTGGTCTTTCCCATCATCAACTGAGATTTCTAAGGATCCTCTTTCATGGGCTATTAGGGGCATTCTAGATACAAATGGAAATTTCTAGCAAAAAGTCTCCCATTGGTATATTTCCTTTGAGAAGAAAGAGGCTGGGAAGAGATGTTCCAATTGTTAGCTCTGATGATTTTCTGATGTTTCCTGACTTTTTTTCCTTACTTCTCAAACTCTGTGTTGTACGTATTTAGCATACAAGCCAATGCTTCACCCATCAGCTTTGTTCACCAACTCCAACCTTCTCCTATGGCTCCTTTTCTAGCAGGATGCTGTCATATTTCACTTTCACTGCAGGTTAATCATTGACACCTTCTTTGACTTTCTTATTGCCCCAACTTCACACTGAATTGATTACTAAATCTTGCAGGTTTGCATCCTAACTTTTCTGTTTCCTCTGCCATCACTTGGTTGGACAAAAGACCTTATCATGCCAAGCATTACAATCCCCCTGACTCATATCCCTACCTTTCTACAGGTTATTGCTCCAATCCATTCTGCACCCCTCTGCCAGACCAACCTTCCTATGGCCCACCGTCATCATGCCATTGAGCTCCTGCTGGGTAGGTTCTCTCCTGACATTCAAAGTTCTCCAGAAAAGGATTCAGTCCTCATTCTCTCACCTCTACAAGTGGATTATTCACCTAAACCCTCTTGTCCCTCTCTTCTGGACCTGGGCTTCCCTTTTCATATCATGTGTTGTGGCTGAACTGTCTGTTCCCCAATTTTCACCTGAGGATCCCTCATGAATGGTGGAGGCCTCCCTTTCCCATGAAGCCTCCTGGATGATCTCAGCCCATGATGATGTCTTCTTACTTTGAACTCATGGTTCTTAGTGATTCCACCCTTTAGCAGAAAATTGGGTCCTAATTGCTGATACCTCTCTTAATTTTGTGTCAAGAAGTATCATTATTTCACATATACTATCCATTTGCTTTTCACCTATGTAGTCTTTCTTCCCCCACAAGATTATGTAGTCATAGGAGGAATTTTTTGAAGTTCACATTCAAGGATCTTTGTTACAAATGGCCAACTCTCACCCTGTGAGCATCTACTGCACCCTTCCTCTGAGGCTTTTGTGTTCTTTGGCTTATTTCACTCCTTTGGACACCAAAAATTGTTTGTTCAATTAAAACAGATTATTTGCATAATTTTCCAATAAAGTTTTCAGAATTTCTCCCACTGCCTTGTTTTTTTGTGTGTATGAGTTTATTTTAAATTTATATTTTGCTATTAATTTATGCTCCATAAATTGATTATGGGCCAAGTGCTCTCTAAAGAGAATACATCCTTTTAATAGGAAAGGCATGGTGTCTTTGGGCATTTTGAAGGAATTCTGTTTGTAACTCTGGGGGTAGTAACTGAGACAACAAATTGATCCATGTGGCATAGAGAAAGGAGGAAGGGAAGAGGGCAAAGGGAAGAGCCAGTGCAGATGGGTGTTAAGGAATGAAGAGAGGTTGAGTTGTGAAGAGTGAGACAGCATCAGAGGCCTGTTTTAGTCAGCTTTTTCACTGCTGTGATCAAAATCACAGCAACAAACATAAGAAAATCACAAGAACAAATAGAGGAGGCAAAGTTTATTTGGGAGTCATGATTTCAAAAGTCTCAGTTCATCAATGACAGACTCCATAACTCTGGGCAGAACATGGTGGTGAAAGGGTGGGCAGAGGAAAGCAGCTCAGAACATGACAATCAGGAAGCCGAGAGAGTTCTCCTCACCAGACACAAAATATATATACCTAAGGTATGTCCTCAGTAACATACCTCCACCAGTCACATCCTAACTACAGTTACCACCTAGCTAATCCCTATTGGTGGATTAATGCACTGACTAGGTTAAGGTTCTCATAATACAATCATTTAATCTATAATGGTCTTATATTGTCTCACACATGAGCTAAACATAACTTGGACTGACCCACCACATGTGGATTTGTTAGACTCATTTGTAGTGTGTAGTTCACCTTCATCTTCATAATAAAGATCTTTAATAAAGATGACATGGTTTTCTAATGCTCTTGAGCAAGAGAATTCTTTGAGAGAATTCAAAGGGATCTTGATATTCACATCTGGGTCTACAGAGTACAGACTGGGAAGGCTATTCTGTGCGTTGGGTTTCATCTTAGCCTTTCAGTGCTGAAAGCTCCTAAAGATCTCCCTGCTCTTCAGTTGAGAGACAATTCACATTCATATGGCACTTCACAGCTTATAGATGTTTTCATCCAACAGAAATTGAATTACAAATGGTATAGATTTTATTAATTCCATATTACACATTTAATCAAATTCAGAAAATTTAATTCATATTCTTTTTATTGGTATATCATAATATTACATAGTGAAGGTTTTCATTACTACACATTCATACATGCACAGGACTTGATAATGCAACTTGAACCCTATCCTTACCCAAGATTTCTCCCACCCACCCACTCCCCAGTCTCACGTCTCTGCTGCATTCCCCTAATTAACTCATATTATAATAAGCAAAGGATTGGAGCCATGATCTGCTCTTTTTATTCAAAATCTAGTATTACCTCAATAGCTTCAATTCTTTCTCCTTCTTCTCCCTTTGCTACCATTTAAATGGGGTGTATGGGCAGGCTTGTTCTATAATTAATAACATTATTCTTTGTGTTTATTGTTTGTTTTCAGAAAAAAAAAGGATTGTCCTGCTTTTCTGTTGCATGTGAACTTTTGCACTGGTTCTTCAGTCATGAAAATGTTTGGTTACCTGGTCAACCTCTAGGTTTCATGATATATGTCATCAGAGTTTGAATTATATACTCAAAATTGTCCACACGGGATAGTTCACATCCTGCCTCTTGTTAAGTCCTGTCCTATGTCTCTTATTACTTTGTTATTTTCTATCATTATTTTTCTTTATCTTACCAAATACACATTTTTAAAAAGTATTGTGATATTATTATTTGCTTTTTTAATTTCATTTGACTGTATTGGCTTTTCCTCTGTGTCATTTCCCTTAATGTAGCTATCAGTTTTTCTCCCTTTTACAAGCCCTTGGCTCATACACCTGTCATTTCCAGCATTCTGTGTGTACCTCTACATTGACATTCATCATTAGATGAAGATATTAAATTTTCTTCTTTGCATGATTTGATTATTTTGACTAGTTGCTATGACTGATCTCATCATTGGAGGTAGCCAGTTACCTTTTAAACAAAAATAATTATAGTTAATACAATAAGAATCACTTATTAATTAAGTAATTGCATAATTAATACAGTAAGAACTACTTTGGTTGTAGAGAAAATTTATAAGAACAGAAATGTTCCTCAACTTGTAGGGGAATTGTTAAATTAAATTTATGCTTTAAAAGCTTTAAAACATGAGTATTATGAAGATAATTTAGCAGGATTTATACTTTTCACCTATTAATCCTAGTTCTAAGATCTATTCTATGGAAATTACATAAAATATGGGCAATGACATTTATAAGGATTCTCCTAGGCCTGATTTATACAGATAAAAAATTGGAAAGATATTGAAGGATGATTATGCCATTGAATGCTATAAAGCCATAGAATCGTGTTTTTGAAGAAAAGGTTTTGTAAAATTGCTCATGTTGAATGAAAAGATTTCAGGTTACAAAAATATGCAGACAACTTGGTCCCAAGTTCCTTCTATTCTCAGTAATTATTTTTAAGTTAGTATGAAGGAAACTACTTCCTATCATATATGGTACTTATTTTGTTTGAATTATGGTATCATATTCTCCTGAATTTCATTTTTAGTGTAATAATATCAATTGCTTCTGTTTCTACAGCATTTGTTAATACACAGAAAAGTAAACATAGCAGAAATCCTGTCTGTACTACCCTGAAATAAATCCCCTAAGCAAACGGAAAGTAGATGAAGAAAGGAGAGAGCAGGGTTATTTGGGTCAGTGATGCATTCATGCTTACAGGGCCCTGGCCCTCCTGTACTCAAGTGCCAATAACATTCACTGGTGAGCAGGTGCATGGCCCCAGTGGAAATGGGGAAGGCATTTAGTCAAAATGAGGTGTTCTAAAAAGGTCTTGATTCTGCTGACCCTTTCACTGTGAGGTGTTTTAGAAAAGGGTGTGGAAGGCTTAAGCAGAGATTTAAAAGACTTCTTGCACTTTGTTTCTACCAAAGAGAATTTTGAATAGCAAAGGCAACGACGAAACAGAAACAGATGGCTCAAATTTTCTTTGAAACGTAGACAGATTGAAGAGGAAGGAGTTTGGCAAAGATACATTTGGGGTTTGGCCAGAGTGAAAACATTTAAGAAATGGGATGAAACACTGGAAAAACATTAGAGCTCCCCAAACACTCACATTAAGTTTAATGTGATGGTTACACAAAAAGAAATGGAGCTTGTAAAGACAAGGCCACTATCTCTGGCCAGCCTTCACAGAGATTGTTCCGTTCCGAGGGAGTAAGGACACCGGTGGCTGGTAGTTCTACCTCAGTGACTGGAACTACCGGAGAAACTGAAACTTTTGTGACCATAATTACCTATGTAACCGATATGCACTGTGCAAATGAAATGATCCATGTGACTGAGTGTCCCCCTGAGACTGTAATGATCTGTGTGGCTCAAATGACCTGTGGAATTGTACCTGTAAAACTGAAATGACCTGTGCCACTATAATGGCCTGTTAGAATGAAATGAACTGTAGGACAAGAACTACCCCTGAGACTCGACAGCCTGCACAACTCTGCCTACCTGTGTGACTGAAAGGACTTGTGGGACCGAATCTATCTGTGTGACTGAAAGTACCCCGGCACCTGTAACAACCGTTGTGACTAAACTGACCTGTGAGACCATACCGATCTGTGGGGCTGAAATGACTTGTGGAATTTTAGCCTGTACAACTGAAATGACTTATACGACTGTAATGACTGTGACTGAAATAGCCCATGTGACAAAAACTACTTGTGTGACTGTAATAATGTGTGTAACTGGAACTACAATGACCTGAGAAATAGAAACAACCTGTGGGACCTGCAAAACAGAAGTAGTCCATGCACTGTAATAAACTTGTATGAGTGTAATGAACTGTGTGACTGACTGTAACGACCTTATGTGAATGACACAGTGTGTGGGACTGAGTCTTCCTGGGTCCCACTTTCACTGCTTCTAAGTTGAAGAGATTGAAGAAGATGATTGAACATTCTTGGACAGAACAAGTGGCCTATCTTCTTTTTTTTTCTTTGTCAGGAGCATGAAATATTTAATGTACCTTTTTGTGGAGAGCAAGAAACAGTCCTGAAAGAAATATTGGCCTGAGAGCTTCAAAATCTTTGGTCTCAGATGGTGTAGCCAGTTTTCCACCAGTCTTTCCTTAATCATACCTAAATGCAAAAGTGTTCTTGTGGGGCTAATGGTCAGGTAAGAAGGAAATGATACTCAGAGATGAGGGGCAGGGAAATATAAATTTCTGCTTAGATTTCCAAGAGGTGACTCCTTATAAGAAGATTGGAAAGCCTGAATTGGTAGCATTTGAATGGATACATCTGAATCAGTTCGAGGAGAGAAAATCCAGGTGAACTTATTAAGTGTGATATTTTGGATTGAATAAGATGTGATGACCTTCAGGTACACAAGAAAGCATGTGGACCACAATGAAAGGAAAGAAGATCCCTGTGATTTAAAAATTCTTTTTATTTATTTATATTTCGAAAGAGAGAGAGACAGGGGCTGGAGCAGTGGTTCGGCATGTGCCAGTATGTGAGTCTCAGAGCAACGAAAGCCACATGAAAAACTGAATAAAGCTGATTAATTCACCCCTCTCTCTTTCTCACTGTCCCTCTCTATTTATTTACTTATTTTTTTTTAAGAAAGAGGGACAGTGAGAGAGAGAGAGAAAGAGAGAATCAATTTTACTTAGCTTTTCACGTGGCCTTTGTTGCTCCAACACATTGTTGTGTATGTGGTGCTGGGGTTCAAAATCACATACTCGTGAGTGCCAGGCAAGCACCATAACCACTGAGACACTGCTCCACCCCAAAATTCTTTTTATTTTAATATTGAGGCTATTTCCCCAGAACTTAGCATAAAACCTTATGAACAAGCATGGAAAGTTTCAGGGTTAGCTGGCATTAATTCTGCTCCCCAAATTTTATTAAGCCACAGAAGAGAGGCAGAAGCACAAGGAACAGTCAGTCAAAATGGGGAGGAATAAGAGAAGCAGAGCTGCGGAAGCCTGGGACTTGGGAGAAAAGAAGTTTAACAAGTCCTGAGACAAGCAAGCCTGAGATGGTAGTGGGTCACCTGAGAGGCGGAAAACCTAGCAGACTTGAGTTTCCTGGAAGAGGGATGAAGGGGTAGGTAGTTAAAATAAAAAAGTATTCTATGTCCCCTCACCAACTCCACATGACTACGTCTCCCTTGACAGGAATGAATTTTGGAGTTTTTTTCTCTGAAGCATTTTTTATTTTCTTCTCTGTTCTGAGATGGGGGTTTCACTATGTTGCCTGCTCTAGCTTTGAACTCCTGGGCACAAGAGATTCTCCTGCCTCAGCCTCACAGTAGTTAGCTGGGACTACACATGTCCATAACCAGACCCAGCTTCTCTAAAGAGTTTAAAGATAAGGGTCCTGATTTAGGGCTCTAGGCACAGTTTTATACCCTAAACATAGCAATTAATTGGTGGTGTGATTTTAAAATATCACATTATTTAGTGAAAAACATGTGGCAAACTTTTATTTTAAACTTATTCTAAGGAAAAAGACATGAAGCAGGCCTAACTACATATTAAATTTTGCTGGGCAAAATACAAAACAAAATACCTGAGACCAGTTAAATATAACAAAATTTATTTGAGGCAAAAAATAATAAAAGTTCTTAGTTCTTGAACCAGGTAACATTCCAGACCAAAGATGGTACAGAAAGCACCTACTCCAACTGGTAAAATATATTTTTATTCAGAAGTGACCCAGAGATTATGTGGTTCTGTTCAATATTTACCTTATTTGGGTACAATTTGGCAACTTTCAACCTGGGATTGGATATTATGATTGGCTAAGGGTATTGCCTAGGTTAAGCTTCAATTCCTTTAACATCATTCTACCCCACCACTCACTGTGTAGAGAGGATACATTGAGCCACATTTTATCACATAAGTGGGAGACAAAGTTTAGGCAAAACTTAATCCAATTTAATAGTAGGAACATTTTAGAGACCAAAAGAAAGCCATACATCCCTCTCAGCCTGACTGTAAAGAACGTCTAGTTAGAGATCATTAACATTCCTGACAGATGGAGAGCTTAGAAGCTAGTGTCCTAGCAGAGATCTTAATTCCATTAAACTTTGTCAGCTAGCTGCTTAAAGATTTGATCAGGAATCAGAACTTCTTCCAAGATGAAGTTGTGAATTACATCATCTAAAAAGTTCTGTCCCAGACCAGATTTGGGTTAACTTATCTCTTTATCAGTGTTTAAACAGAGCGTTACATGATGAGACTCCAACTGCCTTCTCTCACTTGGCTCTCAGAAGTTTGCTAGTGAGATTTCTACCTCTTATACAAGATTTTTCGCTGGAGAAACCTTACCAGCTAATCAGTCCAACAGGTACAATCAAACCATTGCCATCAGTGTTCATTAAAAACCAAATATGATGTTAGATCTGGATCCAGGGTGTAGCACTTGCCTAACATGCAGTAGGACCCTGGATTCACTCCCCAGGAAAACACACACACACACACACACACACACACACACACACACAATGTTGAATCTATTCAAACAAAAACCAGAATGCTGAAGGTATTTTTTTTTTTGCCCAATAAAAGTATGATCTTGAAAATTAAAAGCAAGATAGAAGAAACGAATGGGAAAAAGTGAAATAGAGGATTCTGAGAAGGTGGCAATGGGGAAGCATTAAGAATCTGCCTCCCACAGTTGTGGTGGCAGAATCTGTCTGATTTGAATAGTTTGGAATTCTGGAGTTTATTCATTCAAAGGCTTTCAACATCCAGAGGAAGGCTAGTCAACTTCAGCTCTTAATTTGGCCACCCCCACGCCTTTGTCCCATAGCAGAGAGCCATGTACGCATTCCTTTGAAAGGTTGGCCCTGTAATTTTCTTAACATTTTTCTGTCTTTTTTCATCTTTGTCATTTGCTCAACTTTTGATGTATTTTACTGCACATGATTTCATTGTTTAAGCTTTCTATTACTTTTTTCTTCTGAGCTATTTATTAATTTTATTGAGGAGTTGTGCTGCTGTACAATCATAAATTCATATGTAGTAACAATATGATATGCCCCTGATCCTAATCCACAATCATCCCCACATCATCCACCCACACCCTAGTCTCTTGACTCTTCTGTATTTCCACCATAACATGTATACATGTCTTTATATATGTGTGTGTGTGTGTGTGTGTGTATGATTGTGCATTTTCCAGAATTTAATGATTACATAAGTATTATTTAGCTTCTTGGGGGATTAAAGAGTAAGCTGCATTGTTGATACCCGCAGATCCCTTCCTACCTTCCCTCCCTCTTGCCTCTCTCCCACCTCTTCGTTCCCTGATCTACACATCCATGGTTCCCCTAGAGTATATGTTGCTTCGACATTGGCAAGTCTAGTACATGAGCTTGACCTTTCACCCAAGCCTCGGTTTTGCTCTAGCCTCCAAAAATAAGGGAAAACATTTGGCCCTCGAGTCTCTGGGTTTGGCTAATTTTGCTTAGCATGATTTCTTCCATTACCATCCATTTACCTTCAAAGGCCATAACATCGTTGTTTCTAATAGTTGAGTAGAACTTGTGTGTGTGTGTATATATATATATATATATATATATATATATATATATGTACATATATTATATATATATGTACATATATATATATATCACAGCTTTTGGATCCATTTATCCAGTGAAGGGCATTTTAAAAAATCTTAAAAGGATGCTTTCTTTCAGCTCAATCTTCTTTCCTCACAACTCCATCCTGGGTTCTCTGCTTGGCTTCTGATTGCAATTGCTCTGCAGGAAAATCAACCAAGTCCACCTCTTCAGAGAAATATCTTGGCTACATTAGCTTTTGTTGTGGGTGTTCAAGTTCTGATTTCTTGTTCTTACTATTTTAAAGAATGATTTTTTTAAAAAAATAGTACTCAGGAAAAAAGTCTAAAGTAACAAATATGTGGAGAGTGTATATCTGGTATACAGCTTTCCCCAAACATGCTGTCCCTTTGTTCCACAGGGCACCCAACTTCTTGTGCATTCTTTCAAAAATATTTAATTTACAGATGGTCCCAACTTCATAATGGATCAACCTAATGATTTTTTTCAACTTTATGATGATGCAAAAGCATATGCATACAACCATTCTGTTCTTAACTTTCAATACAGTATTCAATAATTGTGTGAGATGTTCAACACTTCATTATAAAATAAGTTTTATATTAGATTATTTTGCTCAAATGTAGGTTAAATGTAAATATTCTGAGCCTATTTAAGGCAGTTTAGGCTAAGCTGTGAAGTTCAGGAAGAATAGGTATATACATTAAGTGGATTCAATGAATGTTTGACTTAATGCTTACAATTTACAATGGGTTTGTATTGATGTGACTCCATGGTTCTTTTCAGAGTCTTTTGGCTATAGAAGTAATCATTCACATCCTATATTTTCTCCTTTAACTCACTCCTTAGATCTTTTTAGCTCATTAATCATTTTCATAATCAATTTTTATAGTCTTCCTGTAGAATTTCACATGCTTTAGTATTTGTGGTTCCTTTATTGGGGAACTGTAAATTTTGGGGGGGACAATTGTTTGCTTGTTTCCGCATGTCTTCAGAGGTCTTAGACTTGTGCTTCTGTTGAGATGGATTCCTCTTCCCTTTAATGAGGAGGTCCTTTTCTGAACAGTCCTGTGTTGTCAGTATACCTTAACCTCCTCACATAGGCTTAGGGTAATCTAAGTGTTAATATCAACCTCCAATGCCTCTCAATTTGCCACTACAGAACTGCTAATTTAATTCACTCTTGGAGAACTACTGCAACACTGTGGATTCCTCTGGGTCACCATCGTGAATCTTCTAGTTTCTCATAAATTCTAGTCCTTGCCTTCATCCTGAGGTCTCTTTGGCTGAGGTTGGAGAATGACATTGAGCAAGGACTTCTCAGAAGTGTCGATTGCCCCCAAGCCCTCCAAGTCAGAAGAGAGGGCAGCATCCACCATCCACTGCCCAAACCACTACATCTGATATGATTCCATTAAATCAAGGAGCATATGTATATGTAAAAATAATTATATATGTATGCAATGTTATCCTCTCCTGATGGATTTGAGTTTTCCTCTTCATTGCTGTCTACAAGGAGTCAAAAGTTCTTGTCAACAGAACGTATCAGGTGTCATCTTTGTGAACTTGCTTAACAAAAAAGATGGTTACATTAACTTTTGTCATGTCATGTTTTTCAGCTTGGCAACAAGAGAGTCCAGAATATTTTTCAGCCTCAAATATTTGAACTACTCCATCTGAATGACTTGTTATTCATTCCTGTTGTATAGCAGTCACCAGCCACACTCACTATTCATCTTGAAAGTTGCTTTACCACAATATGGTCTCAGATCCCATGTTTTCAGAGTCATATATATTATTTTTGTTGGTTTATTGACCTTATTTTTGTGGAATACATCTCCATTACATTTTAAAGAAATTGTCTGAAAAAAAAATTGTTCTTCTGCCCACATCCCACCACCACTCAGTTGATAGTTTGGCTGGAAATAGAATTTCAGGTTAAAAATAATTTTCCTTCAGAAGTTTGAAAGCACTATTTCTTTTCAATCTAAATTTGTTGTTATAAGAAAAAGGAAAGCTAGATTCTAATTCAGTTTTGTGACTTAGACCTATTGATATTGTTGCCGCTGTTGTAACTTTCTTTTAGAGAGCTTGTAGGCGGCACATAATCTGTGGGAACCACAGACATGTAAAGGGGGAGGGGTAAGGGGAGTGGTGGGGGGATGAGAGGTAGAGGGAAGATAGGGAGGGATCTGGGAAGACAATACACAATGTAGCATACTCTTACCCCCTCCCAAGAAATCAAATAATATTTATGCAATCATTTAATCCTGAAAAATGTATAATTGTATATACGTATATATACAAATGGAATAGATACATATACATTTATATATCTCTTATAGAGGCATGGTATAGAAGAATCAAGAGAATGGGATGTGGGCAATGTGGGGGTAGCTATGGTTTTTGGATCAAATGCATATCTATTTTATACGTATTTATGATTGTACAACAACTCAACTCCTTGATTTAAAAAAAAAGAGCTTGGGGGCTGGAGCCATGGCTCAGTCAGTGGTGATGGCGCTTGCCCAGCATGCAGAAGTACACGGGTTCAAACCCCAGCATCCACGTACACAGCCAAGTGTCAGAGCAATGAAAGCCACGTGAAAAACTCAACAAAATTTGATTCTTTTTCTCTGTCTCTCACTGTCCTTCTCTCTTTAAAAAGAGCTTGTCATATCTTATGTTGTATTCAACATTTTGAACTTTCAAAATGACTGGACTTGGTATGGAACTATTTTCATTAATTATTTTGGGCTTTCTCTATCAATCTGGAAACTCACATACTTCAGTTCTATGAAATTATTAAATTCTTACATTGATGTTTTCTTCTCTATATTTTATCACTGATTTTTAGAGATCAAGACAGTTAGGAATGTGAGGAGTATTCAATAAAAATCTACTATAAGCATATAATACTTCAGGTATTTTTTACTACTTATATATATATTTTTTTGAAATGGAATTTTAATAAGTATCTTTTTTTAGAAAAATCTTTTTATCTTACATGTGTAAAGCTAACTTATAGAGAAACAATTTTATTTGTCTATTATTTACTGGTGACAGAGATTAAATCCATATATTTGGAAATATTTTTAGCCTTTTGGTAAAATGATATAACTTTCATCAGAAAATTTGCATTACATTCCAGTATATCATTCAGTAAAAACTCCTAAAGGCAACCTAAGTCAATACTTTTTTCTTCAGTTAGAAGCCATGTGGAAGAAACAAGACAGATAAATTGTAATTAAATGAGTGACAAATATAAAATAATTTGTAAGCAATCACACAGAGCCCCAGGGGTAAACATCTCCCAAACTAAGTACTGAACAGTTCAATGTGGGGATGGTGATATAAAGAGAGCCTATATTTCATTTTTAATTGACATCACCTGGAAATAAGTATTTGAAATTGGAAAACACAGTAATACATATGGTATCGGTTCTAGAAAAGAAAAAAGTTCCCAAAAGTAACATCTGATTTCTATTTAGGAAAGCATGTTCCAGAAATCATGCTCTCTAAAGTAGAAAAAGGTTTTTGTCCATGAGTCCAAATTTTGTCTTTTTTTTTTAGACAGGAAGTAAATATAACAAACATTTGTAAAGGAATATGTATTAGTTTGCTAGCACTGCTGTAACAAATACCATAGACTGAAAATCTTAAACAACTGAAATTTAATTTTGCACAATTCCGGAAGCTGGCAGTCCTAGATCAAGATGTAGACATGGGGCTGGAGTGGTGGCTCATTGGTTATGGTGCTTGCCTGGCGTGCACAAGGACAAACACAATGATGTGTCAGTGCAACAAAAATCAGATGAAAAACTAATAAAAATGATTCTCATGCTCTCTCTCTCTCTCTCTCTTTCTCTCCCTCCCTCTCTCTTAAAAAAAAAGAGATGTAGACAGGGATTTTTCTCCTGAGGTCTCTCTCCTGGCTTATAGGTGGTTGCTGTGTCCTCACATGGTCTTCCCTGTGTGTGCATCTGTGTCCTCACCTCTTCTTCTTATGAAGACATTGCTCAGTTTGGATTAGAGCTCACCCTAATGACCTCATTTTAACTTAGTTACCTCTTTAAAGATAGTCAGATTCTCAGGTGATGGTAGTGGGTTAGGACCTCAACATATCAATTCAGCCCATAACACAATGAATGAATTGTGAAACCAGATGAGAAATATAATTCCCAGGAAGTTTTTAACAAGGTTGGTATTTCCTATAAAGGTGATCTTTGGATTCCACGGTTTGTTGAAAATAAAGAGGGCTGGAGTGGTGGCTTGGCGATTACAGCACTTGCCCAGCATGCGCAAGTACACAGGTTCAAACCCCAGCATCCACGTACACAACTAATTGTCAGAGCAACGAAGGCCATGTGAAAAACTCAACAAAAATTGATTCTCTCTGTCTCTCTGTCTCTCTCTCTCTCTCTCTCTCTCTCCTTCTGTCTTAAAAAAAAAAAGAATAAGGAAAAATGTGCAGAATGAGTGGCTAATCTCTTTTGAGTTTTCGTGAAATAAGCCCAGGAAACAGTCTCAGTGACACCTGCTGACCCTCAAATGTGTGTGTGCGTGCGTGAGTGCGTGCGTGTGTGTGTGCATGCGTGCGTGCGTGTGTGTGTGTGTGTGTTATGTGAAGGGCCCTCCTGGAATGGAAACCATGAAATTGTGACTCATGGCCTTCTCAGAGCTGGTGGCATGTCCAGGCCAGATGAAATCAAGACTTAGATGTCTGACTTTTCTGAGCCCCATTCTATATTTAGGTGACAGAAAAACATTTTTTTCTCACAGAACCATTGTGTTACATGAAATAAAACCTCATTTGATTTTTACTAATTTAGTTACTCTCAGGTAATAGCACAGCTATTCTCTGACAATTCTCTGAATTGTGTCTTGGAATCACTTGTGTGTTTAAAATTCCCTGTTGCCTATGTCTTCACACCAGTTAGTCTGGGGTTGTGGCCTGGATGCTGGAGTGTATTAAAGCTCTCTGGGTGATTCTAAAGAGTTTGAAAACAATCAATATCTAATCTGTGGATTACCTGCCACATATTAGAGAACATTTACTTTGTGACAGTCACTGCCCATGTAATGAATGGTTTACTGACCATCTTACCCACTATATTATGATTGTTGAGGCCTATGTTCTTCACTTTTGAATACCTGGCACCTAATATTGTACTCATCCTATGTAAGACAGAAGAATGATAAAGATGAAGACCTTTGCCCCCAGACTCATCTTTCCCAGGTGGAGAAGATGGATCTTAATCCCAAGTGTTGTGCTTGACTTCAAAACCCCAAATATTCACACTGTTTCATCTTATCTTTTTAAAAAATCATTTTAGCCATTTAAAGTTGGTTTAGTATTTGGGGTATGCTTAGTAGGAGATAAAATGATACAAAATTAAGAAATTTTTAGGTCCTTTGTTATTTGGTGAAAATCTTAACCATCTTAGATGGTGGAACTCATTTCTCAACTCAATTCTAAGGTATGTTATCTGGAAGAATATCTGCTTTTACCTCAAAACCGTGATCAAAATCTGGGCAAATTAAGGTCTTTCTCACTAGAATATTCACTGGGGTTTTTCTTCAACTAATAAATTTCCTTTTTTTTAATTTCAAAATGTTTTTTCCTTAAACATATCCATCCCCATGGTTTTGAGAATGAAGTACAACTGCTTCCCTGTGAGTGAATTGTTCCATTCGTCCATGCCCTTGCTGCCTTGGTGAACTTGGGAACAGGCTTCTTCCAATAAACCTGATATGACTTTAAAGTTTGTGATATTCTTCCCTTGGTTTACAAGGCACTTCCTTACTTTTACAGAAATAACATTAAGTAAATGAAAACCTGTGAATGTCATGCACAAGGCAAAACTCCCTGGGGGATGTTGATTGGCGAACACAGTTCAGTTCTGATGGGCAGGAGCTCCAACCCTCTCACTCAGGTGGAATTTGGACAGCTTCCTGACAAGGGAAGAGGAGGTGACTCCACCTAGGGAGAATGTCCCAGATCTGAGTGTATCATGGGAGAGACCAGAGTGAAGGTATTGATGAGAACAAGAATAGAAAACAAACCCCGCACTGTAGGACACGCCTCTAGCGCAACCTGGAGAAAGGCCTTCCGGGAAAAGATGACAGACGTGTATGCAAGCCTGTTACAGTTGGATTTGGAATGTCCTCCAAAGGCTCACGTATTAAAAACTTGGTCCTCAATGCAGCTGTATTTAGAGGTTGGGCTTCTGGGAAGAGATTGGATTATGAGAACTCTATCTCCTCAGTGGAGGAAGCCATCAATGGGTGCATGACTTGATGACCTTATTGGGAGGTACTGGAAACCTTACGAGGTGGGGCCTAGTTAGAAGAAGTAGGTTACTTGAGACTAGTTCTTGAAGAATATATTATGTCCCCAGACCTTTTCTCATTCCTTCTCTGTCTCTCCTTCCCCACCCCTGCCCCCTGCTTCTGGCTGCCATGGCATGAGTAGCTTGGATCTGCCATACACTTCTGCCATGATATTCGGCCTTACCACAAGCCCAGGGCAATGAAGTCGGCCAACTATGACTGAAAACACAAGTCAAAATAAATCTTTCCTCCTTCTAATTTGTTTACGTCAGAAATTTTGTCACAAGGATGGAAAGCTCACTAACACAGAGTCTGACTTTGACATCTATTAAGGATGAAAACAGGTAAAGTAACAAATGTTCCCTAGCCCCATCCCAGCTCCAAACATGTCACTATTTTTCTGAGAGAAGGAGAGAATGAGAGAGAAAGAGAGAATCAATTTTATTTATTTATTAACCTGGCCTTTGTTTCCCCGACACTTAGGTGTGTATGTGGTGCTAGGGGGAGTTAAACCTGGGTCCTCTAACATGCCAGGCAAGCACTGTAACAGTTGAGCCACTGCTACAGCCCCAATATGTCACTCTTGGAATCAGAAAAAGCTATGAAAACGGATGGCACAATGGTATCAATTTGGACTGATCTTGTTTTGAAATTTACATGCTTGAAAGAGATGAGAACTCTATTCTTCAGTTATTGCTTAAGAGTGTCATCAACTATTATTTAATTATTAATAACTGATAAACTATTAATTAGTTAGTGTCATACTGTTCCAGAGATTTACACCACAGACACACCAATTTTTACTTAGAATTTTTGGGGGGAATTGTAGCATATAATCCTGCCATATTTTAATTATAAAATTGACTGAGCTCAAATAGGTCATTAGGTTGTAGTTTCCCTGAGGAAATGAATCATATTTCTTTCACTTCTGTACTTCCCACATATCACAACCACAGAGTTTGATCTTGTGAGTTAAACTCAACTGATTTTATTGAAAAGAAAATGATCTCTCATCTCATTATCACATATATTCCCAATGTGTTTTAGGCTGATTCACATGGTAAAGTGTAATAAAAAATGTCAGATGTACCAATGCATCTTCAACTTAGGTTATTTTCAATTAGTGATGGGTTTATTGGTAAGTTGAGGAGTATACTCAGTCAACAGATCTTTGAAAGAGCAAAGGAAATTCAATCAGAAAAGATTGTTACATCAACAAATGCTGCTGGAAGAACTGGACATCTATATGAAAAAAAATAATCTAGGCAGTGACTTTGCTCCTTTTACCAAAATTAATTTAAAATGTCTTAATTATGGACTTCAATATAAAATGCAAACTGTAAAAATCCTGAAAGATAGCAAAGGAGAAAATCTAGGTGACCTTGGCTTTGGCAATTAATTTTAGATGTATCATCAAAAGTATAATGTGTGAAAGAAAAAATTGATAACTGGGATTTCAGTAAAATTAGAAACTTCTTATTCTGCAAAGGGATTATTAAGACCATGGAAATCCAAAATATTCAAGAACTCTTAAAACTCTACTATAAGAAAACAACTAATAAATTAGAAAATGGCCTGAAGATCTGAACATACACTTCATCAAGAAAAGATACAAGATGACAATCAAGGGTATTAAAAGAAGGTCAACAACACATATCATTAGGGAATTGCAAACTGAAGCTGAGATGTCACCACATGCTTATCAGAAACACTAACACCACCAAATTTTGGAGAAGACATGAAGCAACAAGAGCTCTCATTCATTGCTGGTGGGAATGCACAAAGGTACAGTAAGATAAGCGGTCTTTTCATATGAGTCAGCAATCAAATTTACCCAAATGAGTTCAAAACTTAGGTCCACACAAAAACCTACACATGGATGTTCATAGCAGTTGCATTCACAATTACCCAAACCTGGAAGTAATCAAGATGTCCCTTCAGCAGGTGAGTGGATGAACTGTGGTTCTTCCAGACAAGGGGATACTATTTAACACTAGGAAGTAATGAGTCATCAAGCCTTAAAAAAAAAATGAAGGAATCTTAAACACACAGTGCTAGGAGAAAGAAGCCGATTTGAAAATATTGTATGATTTCATCTATATTCTAGGTTCAGAAAGAAACTAGAGACAGTCAAAAGAATCAGTGCTTCTCCTGGGTATCTTTCCAGGGGACTTAGAATCAGCACATTACAGTGACACAGCAATATGGATGTTCATAGCAGCACAATTTACCATTGCTAGGCTATGGAAACAACCCCGGTGTCCCTCACAGGAAGAATGGATCCAAAAACTGTGGTACATTTATACCATGGAATATTACACAGCAATTAGAAACAATGACATTGCAGCCTTCGAGGGTAAATGGATGGTTATGGAAGAGATCATGATGAGTAAAATCAGCTTAACC
>PVKS010032374.1:0-16601 GCA_004027875.1 Aplodontia rufa | reverse complement strand
AATATTTTGGTAGGACTTGAATGGAAAAAATCTGTTCTTTGAGAAGTAGCTCTGGTCTCAGGCTGGATTTCCTTTTTTATTTTTTTTAATAAATTTTTATTTTAGAACAGTTTTAGTTTGACAGAAAATGAGAAAATGTTGCTCAGATAGTGCAGGGAGTTCCTGTGTGCCCCATACCCAGTTCCCACTATTTTTAACATCTTATTCTGCTATACTACATTTGCTAATTAATGAACCAGTGTTGTCACATTTTTTGATGAATGAAGTCCGAGCATGTTTTAGATTGTCTCAGTTTTACTAAGGGCCCTTTTCTCCCTGTGGGTCCCACTCCAGGAATGCATTGCATGTAGTCATCAGGTCTCCTCAGCTTCCTCCAGAGTCTGAAAATGTATTAGACTTTTCTTGTTTTTGATGACCTTGGAAGTTTTGAGAAGTTCTGGGCGCATAGTTTCTAGACTGTCCCTCAGTAGAAGTTCTGGACGCATAGTTTCTAGACTGTCCCTCAGTAGAAGTTCTGGACGCATAGTTTCTAGAGTGTCCCTCAGTAGAAGTTCTGGACGCATAGTTTCTAGACTGTCCCTCAGTAGAAGTTCTGGATGCATAGTTTCTAGACTGTCCCTCAGTAGGGTCTGTCTGATGTTTTCTTGATGTTGGTCTGGGGTTATGTGGTTTTGAGAGGAAGACCACAGAGGTAAAGTGTCATTCTTGTCACATCAGATCAAGGGTTACTCTTGTTGATGCTGACCTCATCACGGTGTCCTCCACTGGGGGGCTTCTCTCACTCCCCCGCTGCACACTGTCCTCTTGGAAGGCAGTCCACAATTGAAAGGTAAGGCTCTGTGTTCCTCCTGCTTGAGTCGACCTTTCCTCAAGCTGAGCAGCTTTGAGTCTTCTGTGAATCTTCACTTTTGAAGGGTCAGCCAGAGATGTAGTGGACATAATGTGGGGATTCCCTTTCTGACTCTTTCCTGCAAGGATTTCCCCACTCTGCTCAGAGGCAAGTTTCACAGATTCTGAAGTTTGCTTCCTTAGGCCTGGAAAGCTGGTTTTCCCACCTCTGTTCCCACAACCCCCATGCCCCCCAGACTGCACGTGGCTTTAGGCTATCAGCTGTGAAGATGCGTGCTCAGCTCATGTGACTGCCCCCAATGCACACTTCCTCCCAGAGTCTGCCTTCTTTGGTTCGCTTTTCCATGCCTATCTAAGAATCTGCTTTTTGTATAAATTCCAGATTTAACAGTAGTTTTCTGTTGGAGTTGATCTGCTGTTACTTAAAAGGCAAAATTCCTGGTGTCTATTTTTTTTTTCTAAACTGTGGTGGTGAGTATGGGAAGACAAAATGAAGTTTCTTCCTAAAAAGAACTTAAATGATAGTTAGGAATGTAGAATTATAGAAGAACCCATTAGAAGCTAACAGACAGCTTATCATCAAGTTGCATGACACAGGTAACAGTTTTAAAAATGGTCATAGCTAATAGTAAACTGGGTCCTTGTAATAACCCAATGAATAGATTGCTCAAAACAATTGTTCAGTTTTTTTAAAATGTTAATGGTAGTATGAATATATGTGTACTGATCAAACTCACACTCTGTAATAACATTAACTGTAAATTTCAAATGTTCTCTCTTTATCATGCTAGTATTTTTCTCACTTCAAGAAAAAAGTCACTGAAGTACAAATTTAAGATGTAGAGAACCCAATTTGGAAATTGATTTATATATGATTGCAAAATACTGTGTGTAGATACAAGTGTTTAAAACATGTTTATATACATACTTGAATATATATGAGGATATATATATATAATTATTTTGTACATTACTTGGTACATTAAAATGTCATAGACCAAACACACACACACACGCACACACGCACACACACACACAGAGGCACACACACTGTGTATAAGATTATACATATGCCACACACATAGTTTTGTTAACTAGGATATATAGACATAGTATGCATACATCTTCTTTTGTTATTATTTCTTAAGCTAGATTTTAATTACTTGGAGTATATTACAGGTTTTAGTAGCAGGGGCCCATGGTAGATGCCTAATAAGCTATAGTCCTTTAGCAAGTGGTTTTAAACAACGATTGCAAGAAATTGGGATTGAAGCAGGGTTTGCTTAGTGAATGCTAAAACTCTCTTCTGAGTTTGGTCAGCTGAGGCAAAGGCTCCCTAGTGGAGACACATTTGAAGCCCTTGAAGTGTGGCCAGAGCATGTGGCCGGAGATTTGGTGGCTGAGTGGGAGAGTGGTCTGATGGGAGCTTGGAGAGCCTGGTAAAGACTGAGCACCGAGGGCTTTGGAACCAGTGTAAGGAGTGAACATTTTCTTCTGAGGACAGAGGTAACCCACAGGAGGGATTGGATAGAGTAGTGACTTTATCTGATTTACATTTGGGAAATTAAACCAATAAACATAAAACAACCCTGACTGCTCTGTGGAGATGAATCCACAAAGTTGTGGAAGCAGGAAAATACTGCCATTGAAGCAGTCAGGAAAGATGGTAGCAGCTAAATCACAGTGGCATTGGTGGAAAGTAAGCATTAGACAGTTTGTGGCTGTATTTTTAGATGTAGTTAACTAAATGTATTGATGAACCAAAGAGAGTAGGAATAAAGCAAAGTGCTGGGACAGGGTTGGTGTAGGAGGAGAATGTTCATTTTAATAAACCTCTTGGGCATCCATAGGAATGTCTCAAATGCTAGTAGATACACAACTGGAAATGAGGATCTGGGAGCTCCTGGAACATCTTTGTGTTACAGACCTGGGATTAGCTGGGGTTGCCTGGTAGAATACATGGATAACCAAGAAATAGTTTGAAAAGACCTCTGAGTTACCTGAAATCTGCAGATACAAAAACAGATACAACAAAGGAGAAGAATTCAGAAGATGAAGCTGTGAAAGATGAAGCTGTCTTGTGTTGTAGTTGAAAACTAGGAGGATGTAGTGCTGGTTATCAAGAGGAAGAGTAGTGTCAGAACAGGAGGGCTGGAGATGTAGCCCAGTGGTTGAGCACTTATCTAGTATACACGATGTCCTGAGTTCAATTTCTGTACAACAAAAACAAAAAACTAGGAGCCGACTGTATGGAATGTTTCTGGAAGGTGAAATATAGAAACAAGTGATGACAGGATTAGGAATGTAGAGAACACTGCTTTACCAAGAGCAGTCTTGAAATGTGGGTTTACAAAACAATGTCAGATTTCTAAATTCTCAGTGAAATTTTCAATGCAGAAAATAGGGCAGTAACTGGAGGGAATATTAGGAAAGGCTTGCTTGCTTAAGGTGGGGGATACCAGACTTGGCAATGTTCTCAAAGGTGAAAAGGACAGGTCCTTATCGAAGGAACATTTGGAAATGTGGGGTTGTTTTTGTTTGCCACATTACCAGGGAGTGCACCTCATATTTACTGGCCTGCAAGTGGGTGGCACTGAACATCTTAGGGAACCCAGGGCATTCTCTTAAGGAAGAATTGCCCTACCTTCCATACGGGAGTCCATTTATATGCTGATGGTAGTGGTCAGCTTTGGGCTGTTGTTCTTGATTCTTTCAATAAAAATATTTAGGCCTTACATCTTCCATGCCATCTAAAGGTACTTCTTTGCCATTTCTGTTAGTCCTGGGCTCATTTTGAAAGTTCTTCCTTAGGCCACCTGTGTTCCAAAGAGAGACTAGCTCTGACCAGGGGAATGAAGCTCAGGAGCTGATTGGTTCACATCCATTCCTGAACCCCTCACTGAACCAGTGACTAGGAGGGTGGGTCAGAGTCCTTCCAGGAAGCCAGTCAGGCCCTGCTTCAATGCAGAAAGAGCAGGCTGCCTAGAAAACATCCAACGTCATGTAAGGATCCTAATCGTTGGTGAATGATCCTAGATGTCTGTGGACATAACTCAAAAACTTAGACCCTAGTCAGATTGTGCAAATAAAATAACCTTGAAAGAAAGACAAGGACCAGCGACCTGTGATCCTTTCCCCTCTTCCCTCCCAGTTACTGTCTCATCCTCTGAGACTTCTAGCCCTGTTAAGGATAACATAAAAATGAATGCAGATGTGTCTCCTTATCCTTGCCCTTGTCAGTGCATTCTGATGTGATACTATACTTTACTGATGATGCTTATTGATATGGTGTTTACTTCTGGTGCTCACTATAATTGTTCAAACAATGCAAACTCAGTGTACATTAAATATAAGAAAATGGAGACAAGCCAAATTCTCGGTTATATCTCTTTGTACATAGAAATTTTCTATATGTGATCAAGAGGAGCAGAAGTCAGAAAAATGTGTCTTCTTTGTTTAGTGTTTGCCCACATTCCATCTGATCCTCCTTAGTTGCAAAGGATGCTGCTGTAACTAGCTCACCTCTTCTAGATTGCTAATATTAAGAACCATTCCATTTTTGGAGCACCAACTTGCCCTGTATTGAGTGCCCAACTTTAAGGACTGATTTCTTCTGACATTTTCTAATGCATCCATAATCTCTGTAAGTCTTCTGTAACAGACACTTGAGGTGGCATACATTATTCTCACATAGAAGATAAGGGCACTCAGATTCAAGGTCACCAGATAACTTGTCCCAAATTATCAAGTGGCACAGCCGGGATTCAAATTTCTCTTTTCCTGACTCAAGAGACATTCTGCTTTATGAAGGAAAAGTTTGTGTACTGCCTCTTCTCCTCTTTTGGAATTAATAGCTCAAGTTGAGGGGCTACTATGGATGGGACATGACACATTTCTCACATGTGTCTGAGAAAGGTCCAGACCCACTTAAAATTACACTAGTCACTGTTCACATGACACTTGAGAAGGTCACTATCTTAAAGTATTTCTTCTTATTTGTGGAAATATTTTAGTTAGCCAAATAGCTACAATGTGTTTGGTTAAGTTTTACATTATAAATTCACATTATATCCCAGATTGGCTATTCAAAAATATTCATTCCTGTAGGATTTATATGATTTATCCAAATTCATCTTAAGGTTTAGAACTTCAAATGCTTTATCTATAGAAAAAAAGTTGTAAGCTACTGATGACTTGAGTAGGTATAGAGAGTTTTCTTGTATGGTTTCTGCTTTGTTTTCCTTTTCTTCTTTTGCCTTTACAGTGGAATTCCCATGGCTTCAAATCCTAGAGAAAATCCATCAACTGAGACTGTCCTGGATTTTTACACAGTTGATAATAGCTTGTGTATAGGTCCCAGCTGTGTCTTCCCCCCATGCTGTTTTGCTTTTTCAGAGAATTGATTCACAGTTGCAGAAATTCAGACTTAGAACAGGGACCACGTCTTTGTCATGTAGCCCTGGCTTGTCCTGAGCCTTATCTGGTGGACTGGCCATCTTCTGGTCTTTGATCTGAGGATGCTGTGAATATACCTCCAAATTCCCAATGCATTTTTCTTTCCCCTCTGCTTTCAAAGGTGTGGAATAAAACCCTCTAAAACTACTTTCGTACCCTTCCCTCTGCATTTGGCCTTTTTTTCTGGAATGCTCTCTTATTGCGGAGCGTGCCACTTGCAGCCCCTCCTTTCTCTCACTGTTTCCCATGCGAGCCCCTGCAGGTTCTCACTGTGGTGGCCTCCCCTTGCTTCATGCTCTCATGGTGTCCTTTCCATTTCATTGTGTCTTGGACCCATAGCTCCTTGACCTTCGGTCTTAGTTTCTCACTGGAGTTTCTGAGTTTTTGTTTTTGTGTGATTGTTTATTTTTAATCCCATTTTTACTGATTATCTATGAAGGGAATATTTTAATTATGTTAGAAAGGAAAGTTTTTATTGTTGTTTTAGAGAGAGGGTGAGAGAGAAAGAGAAAGAGTCCATTTGTATTTATTTTTTCATCTGCTTTTTGTTTTTCCTCTGTGTAGTTGCGTATGTGATGGTGGGGTTTGAATCTGGGTCCTCATGCATTGCAAGCCAGTGCTCTACCACTGAGCCACCTCTCTAGCCCTTATCTTTTTTTTTTTTTTAATCACAAGGAAAAGGAATGTAGGCAATTCTTCTGAGAAGATTTCAGGGATCCTATTATAGTAGAAATTGGATGAGCTTGAGAGTAAGATCGAACTGAATTTGAATTATGATTTCATTACAAAGCAGTTGATGTCCTTAGGAAAATGATTTCAATTTTCTGGATCTTCATTCACTGTACTGTTATATAAGGATAATCATAGCAACCTGACCAGATCCTTCAGGGGCTTGGAAAAAACCAAAAACTTATATAAGGAGTAGCATCTGGCATGTGTAAGTAAGTGCCTGATGATTATTGGCACTGTAATTATTATTTGGTTTTAACTCAGATTGAGACCTACTAGTGCTGCATTTAAAGGCAATAAGACAGTGAATGAATGAGAATATCTGCCCTTGAGGAGTTTACCATCTTTCAGAGAAGGTGGAATGTGTACTCCAAACAGCCAGGACATTCAAATTGCCGTTATTTTGAAGGTTACTATCTAAGCACTTAAATATTATTTAATGCATCACATAACATTGTGCACAGCTTATTCCTATTTTCGTGATTAGATACTGAGACTTGAAGAGCGAGGGTTAATACACTTGCTTTTGGCCTACTGAGTTAGTAGAGGGGCACACAGGATTGACGGCAGGTCTTCCTAACTCTGAAGCATGAGCTTTTAACCTCAGTGGTGAACTGCTTCCAAGAGGAATGTGCCATGCAGGGTAGAGGTGCTTGCACAGGCAGGACCAATCTCTTGCTGGGGCTTACAGACAGAGGGATGCAGAAGGAAGGACAGGAACAAAGACAAGAGATTGGAGACAAGAGTTTTCTATGATTTAGCAGAATACACATGGGAACTAACCAAGAAAATGCTGGAGTATAGGTCTGTGCCAGATGAGAGAGGCACAGAGAGCATGGTGAGATTTCAAAAGATGGGAGTGGTACGGTGACGTCAGAGCTCCGTATAAGTAAGGCTATTTTGCAGAACGTCATATGGCATTTTTGGAAGGGAAAACTGAGGGGCAAGACTCCAATTGGGAAGTAAACCCAGGAACCTAAAGGAGATATCATGAGAGCCTGTCAGAGAGTGGCAAGAGAAGGCATGTCAAGGGAAGGCATGGAGAGAGATGCCCAAGGCTGCCGTGGCAGCCCGAGTAAAAGGAACATAAAGAATCACCTGGAAAAGTGGTTCCTATAAGGCAGATGACATCCATGGTTTTAAAAAAAAAGCAAATAATTGTCTCCGTAGAGCCATGGAGCCTTTTGGCCAGAACCACCAAAGCCCTGAGCTCTTACTCATAGCTCCAAGTGGATCTTCACCCAGTTGACAAAGTGGCTCGGATTCTCTCTATTTCTTCCTGGAGTGCTAACACATTGCCTTTGATTTTTATTCAGAGGGGTATTGTAGGGGGAGTGAGAGTTGTTCAGGCTATCTGAGCTGAATCTATGATAAACTCAGGGGATCCCAGGATTCCAATCAAGCAAGCATTCTGCTTGAGTGCCTCTGTTTCCCAGGATGGATGTCAAAGGGAGAATGCAATTCTGGTTTGTGGGTCACTGACTAATACATGAAAGGGAAACTCAGGTTTTCCTGAATACTGCTTTATTGTATTAAGTTTTCTTTTAAGTTTTCTGTTGTAAGTGAAAGAAAACAACATGCCATTCATGGAAGCATAGGTGAGGGTGAGTCGGTTCAGAGGTGTTGCAAGTGCCTTCTAAGGGCTTCCAGTAACACTGGCTCTCTTTTCTCCCTTCTCTTTTTCTTGGTCAGTGTTTGTCAGATTCAACTCCAGCCATGGTTTCCCAGTGGAGGTCGATTCTGACACCAGCATCTTCCAGCTCAAGGAAGTGGTTGCTAAGCGACAGGGGGTTCCAGCTGGCCAGCTGCTTGTGATTTTCGCAGGAAAGGAGCTTCGGAATGACTTGACGGTGCAGGTAAGTCTCCCAGGCAGGTCTTTCCCAGGATGCGTCCAGCCCCCTCGCTGATGCAGCTTGCACTGCAACCTGACATTCATGCCCAAGATCTAATAGAATAAAGAGTGCCTGGGGATTCCTTGAACTTTATTCCACACTGCTTCATTAATTCTGACCTTCTTAATTATGCATTAAAACAGCAAGCAGGAAGAGTTGGAAGAACAACTGTGAGTGAGGGAGAGAGGGGGAGAGAGAAGCTGTGAGCTGCGCTTAGTGAATAAATGTTTACTGACTATAGGAGCAGCACGGTACAATTTCTGGGTCTGTTCAATTTCTGCCTTACTTATTCCATTTGAATCTTAATGAAGAAAGAGTCGAATAAATTGTTCCCAATCAGGCTGCTCAGCCCCTGCTCTGTGAGGCATCTGTAAGAGGACTGTGACCCCTGGAGGACAGTCAAGGCTGCTGCGCTGTGTGCTAGTGCTGGCGCAGCCTGGGGCCCTTCGCAGCTGGCTCTGAGAACACCCTGCCCAGGACTTGGACACGAAGTTCCTGAGCTGAAGAGGAAGGAAGGCTGCAGCACAGCAGAGACAGCTTTGTATGTGGCTTCTCCAAGGCTCAGTCATGTTGTCCCTAGAACAGGTGTGGCATGCGCTGGAGTGAGCTGTGCGTGTCTGTGGTCCTGCTCTGTGCCTCCAGGGCACCCCACCACTCCTCCACCTAGGAAGTCAGATGTACTTTTTGTCTGTTTCAGTAATCTGAGGCCATGGTTTTGGTAGGAATGGGGAAGGAACTAGTTAGGGGGTTGATGAACAGCGCCATCAAGCAGCAGTAGAGATGTCACTGAAGTGACAGTGGGGGCAGGAAGAAGGAGGGAGTCCTGGTGTGGTGGCTGTGTGATGGGGAGAGGCCCTGGAACACATTTCCCCCTCTCTTAAGGAGCACCCATTGACTGCACCCAGAGTCTTGACTACCTGAGTCCTCTGTCTGTGTATCCACATCCTGCACTACCTTCTCTGGGCCCAGGGATTTATTGCTTTGTGAAATGCTTTTGGAATGTGGGCACACAGGAAAGCTGTACATGTGCACTTTGCTGGGGGTTCTCCTGCCTCTCCTGTGCTGGTGGCCAGGCAGGACGCTGTGCACAGACTGCAGTGCTTGGCTCTCAGGCTTCATTTCACAAGGTAAGTGCATGTGCTAAAACTGTTTTGATTTTTGTACTTCAGTCAACTAAAAAGCTTTTCACTGTACCTCCCAACCTCTAAATCCAAGAATATTTCCTTCACAAATGAATGATTTTAAGACAGCACCTTGAATCCACATGTTACATATTACCAAAACTTTCTCAGGCTCCTCCCTTCTACCACGTAGGCTGGTTGGTGAAACAGTTAATTAGTTCATGTTCAATTAGATGAATTGCTACAGATGATTAATTTTACAGACACCTATGCATAAAATAGTTTTATGAATTTAAGAGTCTTTATTTTGACTTCACTTCAGGAGTCTGAACTTATCAGAGGGTTCTATGAAAGTCAAAACTCAGCCCTTATCTTCATCATCTGGGGCTCTGAAACCAAACCAAACCAAAACAAAACAAAAACAAAAACACAAAACAATATTGGATGGAAGCATATGGGATTACCATTTTCATAGATAATATCTTTAGCAATTTTATGTGTTTGAACTTAATTGCTATAAGAATGTCAAACATAATCATCACTGTATTACCACTGAAAAGTAAGTATTTAAAAAATTTTTAAGAGCGAGGAGAGAGAGAAAGAAAGAGAATCAATTTTATTTTTAGTTTTCATTGCTCCAACACTTTGTTGCATATATGGTGCTGGGATTTGAACGTGCTTCCTCAGGCATGCCGAGCAAGCATTTTAACCACTGAGTCACTGCTCCGGCTCAGTATTATGATTTTTTTTTTTAAAGAGAGAATCTATTTTATTTAGTTTTCATGTGGCCTTCTTTGCTCTGAGACTTTGTTGTTTACATGGTGCTGGGGTTTGAATTCCCATACTCTCACATGCCACGCAAGCGCTAAAACCTCTGAGCCACTGCTTCAGCCCAGTATTATGAATTTGGTTTTTTTCCAGGGCTGAGGACTGAACTTGGGACCTTGTGCTTGCTAGGCAAGTGCTCTGCCACTGAGCTAAATCCCCAACCCCTAGAATTATGAATTTTTAAAGGTAGGAAAAGCACAGGTGATTGGAAGTCACAAGGGAAGATGTCCTGGTTCGACTGGATTCCGGAAGCACTCCATAGACTGAGGGATGCCTGGGAGTGCAAAGGGGCAGGGTAGGTGCCTGCTCTTGTGGAACCTAGGAGATGTGGGAGATGGGAACGCAGTGGCTTAGAGCTGCGTTCGACAGACCTTGAGTGACTTGACACTGCGGTTTCATTCACAGAGAAGGGGGAAAATGGGACATCCCAGAGAGAAATGGGGAGTGGATGCTCTCTAGTAGGGGGACCATAGTTGTTTATGAGCCCTGAGAGTGGAAGCTGGCAGGACCTGTGTATGGAGAAGCCCAGCCGGCTGCTGGGAACCTGGGGCTGGAGCATGGGGAGCACCCGTTAGGATGGTGGATGCAGAGGAAAATACACACTGCAGTTGCCACAGGGTAGAGGGTGAAGTCGCACGTGCTTTTTCTTCAGTTGGCATCAAGGGAAGAAGCTACCACAGGTGGTGCCTCAAAAACTGATTTTTGAAGATAATCTGAAGGATTGCCTTCTAAATTCTGAATGGCAGATATGGAAAATTACCGAAAATCATTCATGTGAGCCTGACAGCAAACCCCCTGTTCACTTCTTGGAAATCTGCTGACTCAGGCCTTAGCAGAATCTATGGACTCTGAGCCCTCATCAGAAACACACTCCACCAAAACTTGAAACTCTCATTTTAACCAGGAAGCTCACACCTGGCCCCTCCCCTCTCATTCTCTCTCTATATACCCCAGGCTGTAAGTAGAAGGTGGGTCCCAGACTCCACTCGGCCCCCCTCCGCAGGTTTCCCCAATAAACCTGTGTTACTGTTGAGCCACCGCTCTCTTCTTTCTTTCCTTCATTTCACCTCTTTCCTTACACTGAGAATAAAAGGAAAATTTCTTCTTCCAGTGGAGGAGCTGACAAAGGCAGAGAAGCAGTGAGAGGTGTTTGCATAAGGGCAAGCTTTGAGAAGGGAGGCTTGCTGGAGTGACACATGTGGGCTGTGAACAATAGAGGGTGAGGAAGGACAGCTTGGGATGTAGTGGTGACTGGGTGACCTGGGGCCTCAGGGTCTTCAGTCCAGGACAGTGGCTGGAGAAAGCCAGGTGGAAGGGCTTCCATGATGACTCGGGAGCAGGAGTCATAGGCTCAGTATGTCACAGAAGGGAAGGAGACCCACAAGGGAGAGGTGGGTGCTGCACTACGTGACACTGGATCTCCTAGCCCTTGGCTCTGTGCAGATTTGACGTCTACACAGTGCAGTTCCTGTAGACAGACCCTTCCATAGATTATTTCACAGCATTATACCGTATGCATGTTTTGTGTTGCGTCATCTTCATTTCTGAGTGCATGTGTGGCATGCTGTAGTGTTTGCACCATGATTTAGCTCTGAAGGCATTAGGCAGTGTCTAGTTTTTAATATTATAATAATTATTAAATGCATGTTACATACTTAGAGAATTTGGGTTTTCTTTATCTCCATTTGCTCATTTATAAAACAAAAGTAATAGAACCTATCCTGTTGCAATTTTGTGAGGGACAAATTAGTTTATTTATAAACTGCTCTTATATGTAATGAACTCTGTGTAAATGTCAGCAGTTACTAGCATTCTCAGCATCACAATTGTCCTCCTCATTACACACTTATTTCAGAATCCAAGTCTTCACCTTAACACAGGTTCCCATTCATCAAGAATATGGTGAGTGTGTTTGCAATAATTAGAGGTAAGACAATGATAATAGAATAACCATTTCACTACACTGCCCCGTCTGTGTGTGTGTTACTGTTACATTTTTTAAAAAGAACTCTACAGGTTTATAAATAAACTCTATGGCTTTATAAATAAGTTTTTGACCATTTTATACACAGGTTTGACTCATCTTAAGAATGGAAGAATGGGGCTAGAGTGGTGGCTCAGTGGTTAGGGTGCTTACCTGGCATGCACAAGGACAGGTTCAAAGTATGAGAACAACGAAAGCCACATGAAAAACTAAATAAAACTTATTCTCTCTCTCTCTCTCTCTCTCACTGTGCCTCTCTCTTTTAAAAAATTGAAGAATGTGAATTCATCAAGCTTGAAAAGACTTAGTTCCCCTAATAAATTTAGTAAAAAAATAAAATTATAGCAGCAGCATTCAGAAAAGAATCATAATAGTATTATTGCTTTTAGAATATATTTTCATAAAGCAGATGTCTGCCATACACAGTATTTGTTAGAAGCAAATTGGAAAGTTATACAATTTTTCCCACTCTATAAACAATGTTCTGTGCATGTTTTTAATCTTTTCCTTGTATCTACACACTTCGCATTTACATTAATCTTTGACATGTTATTCACAATGGATTGATATTTAGAGTAGTGCCATGGAGTATTCAGTACCCATTCAAATGCTGATGGGTCACCTCCCCTCCAACTCCCTAAATCTAACATACTGTATCTCAAATCTCTGAAATTCCCTCCATATGATTTTTAATTTATTATTTAAAATTATACAAGCAAAATTAGATTCTAGTATAGTTATGTATATACAAACTGATAAACTTTACAACTAGATTAATTGCTAAAATAACAGGAACTTGAGACTTTATATGGATTTTTGTCTAAACAAAGTTCATGTGTTTACATGAACTGTATTATCATTATTAGTATTAGTCTAAGTTTACTATTTACTTTCTGTTTCACAAGAAACAGAAAGAACCAAGAGAATGTTTGTATATATACACATATGTTCTATAGGTTTCATAAATCTCTCTGTCTTTCTCTGTGTGTGTGTGTGTGTGTGTATACATGCCTATACATGCATACACACATAGCAATTTTAGGCTTAAATAAGTAGATATCTTTTTATAAGGAATTAGCTCATGTACCTTTGGAGGCTGATGAATCCTCAGACTGCAGTCTGTAAGATATAGACACAGGAGAACTGATGGTGTAGTTTCTAAGTCCCAAGGCCTTGGAACCAGGAAAGCCATGGTATAGTTCCATTTCAACGGCCCGTTAGGCTCCAGCCCCAGGATGAGCCATTTCAATTCAAGTTCCAAGGCAGGAAAAAAATAGTGACATAGCTCAAAAGCAGTAGGCTGGAGGAATTCCCTCATGTTGGATGGTTCACCCTTTGAGTTTAATAAAATCTTTCAGTTGGATGAGGCGCACTCACATTGGGAAGGGCAATGTGCTTTACTCAGTCTACCTAAAAAAAAATGTAAATCTCATTCAGAATGCTCTCACAGACATGCCCAGAACAATGCTGACCAAATATCTGGGTATTCCATGGCTCCACCATGTTCACACCTAGAATCAACCATCACAGCCAAGATGTGAGAAGCCGTTTACATTTAGTTAATGCAGCAGTGAAGTTAGGCAAGACATGAGAAGCTGTTTACATTTAGTTACTGCAATACTGAAGTTATTCTATTTATACTACCCCTGTAATGATGAATTTAATTTTCAACAAAAAATATAGCTGTTAATTTTCATAGGAATTTTTGCTTTATAGGATTCTTCCAGATGTTCATAAATTCTTTTAAACAAACATTCAATTTCATGATGTTTTAAATGTATGCATATATTTGGAAGCCATCATTTCATAAAATTGATCATTCTTGTAACTGTTAAAGAGCATCAGATTATTATTATCATTCTTCTGAACTTTATCACATGGAAAAATATGAGTTTAGAAGTTCAGGAACATTTAAATTTTAATAGTTGAGATTTTAAATATTAACAAAAACTAAATGACCCTGAAAATAAAATTATTTAATTGGCTATGTTTTTAATGATGTATACAATATACATTGTGAAATCTGTGACCAGTGAAAACTGATTTTCACTAATAAGGTAAACCATGCCCAGTGGTTAGAAGAATTCAAGTTCCTGGAATCTGTATGAAAATTCACTTGTTATTATAGGAGGCATTATGAACTGTTTCATATTAACCTGCTAATTTTTTAAAAATGCATCAGAATGATATGAATGTCTGAAACCACCTCTAACTAAAGCAAAGTTTTTAAACTAAATTCTTGAAAGTTGATATTTTCTTCATGTCCTTTAAAATTTCTTCAACATTATCATTCCCCTTTCGCAATATTTTGGTTTTAATTTTTCTGATTATGCAATTGATATGTGTTAATTGTAAAAATTTAAGTCACAGAGAAGCATATGCTAACAGACCCCTATAATTTCTCATATTTATGTTAATGATTTTTTAAAAATATAATAAGTATATTATCACTTATAATACCATAATTTTATAATGTTTCTTTTAGTGCTTTCAGAGTATCTTATATTTTAATAGAATTATGAGATTAAGTATGCCTGAGGACATTGAAAATAAACCTTGACATTCATGGAATTTTTATTAGAGCACAGAGTAGTGATCTTAGGTTTGAAAAGATGGCAAATTCTGTTTACAAAAGAGTTTCATTTTAAAGACTTTGATGCCTACATTTTATTTGTTGTCAAGAATTCTCTGGTTTTCTTATATAATCCTAGGATATATATTTGTAGTTATTTTACTATTTAGTTACCCTTTATCATCCTGGGTCCTATGCTTTATGGTATAATCAGGAGAGGTAAAAGGAGAAGTTGCTGTTAAGGAAAAGAAAATGAATCCTGCGTATGAATGAGCTATTCAGTGCTCATTCATACACCAAGTTAATACGTGATGCACTGAAGAGAAGGTGGAATGGTGGGGTGGTGAACTTGCTTGCTGAGTTTCCCCTCCTGTTTTCATTTTCTTTGTTTATTTCCATAGTTAACATAGATTAGATAACCAAATATGCAAAGTAGAACACTTTTGAGAATGAAAGAAGGCTTCGCTAATTATTAATATTATTAATAGTTATCATTCCCAGATAAAGGTTTATGCTAGCAGTGCCCTGGGCAGTCTGACACATGGTCACCTAAGGTATTGGGCAGTATTTCTCACACATAAGTGTCTCAACTTCTTTTAGGAGGAAAGTATTTTTTGGTGCCTCATGTTAAGTACTTTGGGAAATGATAATGTAAGACCACAATCTTTTGAAAATTTTAAAAATAAAAAAGTAGGCTTGTCTTTTTAACTGGTGAATGATATTTGTAATATATAATGTAACTGGCATCACAACTTTTTAAAAATTTCATTGAATTTTCAGTTCCTGGAGAGTATATCTACAGGACATTTTGAGAAACACTGTTAAAGCATAGAGCATAATGGTTTTGTTGATTTTGTTTGTTTGTTAGTTTTTGCTTTGGTAATGGGGATTGAACCCAGAGGATTAACCACTGGGCCACATCCCTAGCCCTTTTATTTTATTTTGAGACAAGGCCTTGCTGAGTGTCTTAGAGCCTTGTTAACTTGGTGAGGCTGGCTTTGAACTTGCAATCCTCCTGCCTCAGCCTCCCAGGCCACTGGAATTACAGGCATGCACCACCATGCTGAGCTAGTTATTTTCTTTATGCATTAATCTGATCCATTTTGTCATTTGCAAATTTGTATGAGGTTTGAAGAATTAAAGGAAAAGTGAAAAAATAAGCACATCAAAAACCAGGTGATGGGGCCCAAGTTCTGCTTCATGGAGACTGAAATAGACACACAGTTCCCCACTCCTCCCACCAAGCACATTCGGAAGTCTTGCCATTGCATGTGATACAAACCCCTGAGCAACTGAAAGGTGATGGGGAAGAATGCAGACTGTTTGGGCCCCAGGACCCTAGGAAGAATGCAGGATGAGTTCCAGGAGGTTCTTTTACCATATTATTCCAAACTTGCACCTGAGAAGCTGTCAACTAGAAATGTGAGCATTAGGAAATGTACCCCCAACAACACAGAAGCTGTTAAATGAAGAACAACCTGCTGCAGCCCAAGGCCGCAGGAAAGCTGAGACGTCCTATTCTACCAGTATTGGCAAAGGCTGGGGGGACAGCCTGGATTTCTGAGGCCTAATGCATACTAGGCAGGCTCTGCAGAAGAATGGGAAAGACTGGGGAGAGTCAGTGAACTGGGAGTTGGAATAATAAATGTTACAGAGCCTTACCAACAGAGAGAAGAGAGCCTGGGAAGCATCCAAACAGCCTCAGAGACCGGTGGAACTGTAATGGAGCATTCAAAGTTCATGTCATGGGAGTCCCAGAAAGGGAGAAGGAAAGTCATGCTTAAAGAAACAATGGATGAAAAAAATCCAGAGAAAGACATACCAATACACAATGTATTTGAGTATTCCTAAAACTAAAGACAAGGAAATATCTTGAAAGAAGCCAGAGAATTATTACACCTCACCTGTAGGGGTCAGTCAGTTTGAATTACAGCAGGTTTCTCATCTGAAACCATGAAGTCTAGAAGGAAGGGGAATGATACTTTTTTTTTTTTTGTTATTGTATTTTTCTTTCTTTTTTTAATTTTTTTTTATTTTTGAACAACCTTACAAGATTTTAACAAAATAATATAAAATGTGTATGTATTCTGGATATTGCAATTACCCCCAGGAGTGCCCCCCCAATTACCCTCCCTTATCCCACACTTCCCCTTCCCACTATATCTCTAAAA
>PVKS010032373.1:0-22597 GCA_004027875.1 Aplodontia rufa | reverse complement strand
AGGACCAAACTCAGGGCCTTGTGCATGCTAGGCAAGCACTGTGCCACTGAGCTAAATCCCTAACCTAATACATTTTTAGCGATGTTTTGGGAAGGGGAGGGGAGGGATAAGGGTGGGTAATTGGAGGGGGGGTCTTGGGGGTAAATCTAATTTTCAGAATATATATATATATTATATTATTTCATTAGAAGCTTGTGTGATTGTTCAACAAATTTCTGAATTAAAAAAACCAATGTTTTAACAAAGATGATTAACAAGAAATAAACATTTTAAAAATTTAAAAAAATTGATTCTGTCTCTCTCTCCCTCTCTGTCTTCTCTCTTTAAAAAAAAGAAAGAAGAGGAAGCTGAGAACACTTGTCCACCTGACCCTCAATGGGTCTCCTTGTGGAACACCCCCAGACCACTGTCCTTCCTTGCAGCACACACGGGTATGCGCCATGGCATTAACGACAGTACCCAAGACACCAAAAACAGCTAAATTCTAAATGATCACCCCTCGTGGACATCTCAAGCACCCGAAGTCATGAGGTGGAAAATGTTTGGAGACTAGAAGGGAAGACACAGAAACAGAGCTGCAGCCACGTTTCAGGGAAATACTCTAAAGATTAATCCCATTAATGGATGGGGTGAAGGCAATTTTAATTCTTCTTTACATATTATTTTCTAGTTTCTCCAAATTTTCCACACTGAACATACATCATTTTCATAGTTATAAAGATAGCAATGTATGTTATTTCTCTCAGCTTGGCCCAAGACTTCCTTTCCAGCTTTCCTATGTAACTCCTACTGGTCCCTGGGGCAGGCTCAAGACCACCTCTTCCAGGAAGGCATCAAGACCCTGGGCAGCAGAGTGGCTCCACCCAGAGCCCCACACCTGGAGGTCCCAAGCGTCTTCGTGCGGGTGAGGCCAGGGGCCAGGCATAGACCCAGACCCTGGGGACTCTTCAGATGGTTACCAAGGCTGACCTCTCCACGCAGGCTCACTACCATCCACCACCCTCTACCCTTTCCCACCAGACTCTATGTGCTCAGGAACTGTACCCTGGGGCCACCACAGCCTGGACGATCAGAGGAGAGGTGCTTGTTGAGGGTCACACAACTGGTCAGTCCCGAGTAGGCATAAACGCAAGTCTGCAGCTGACTCAGGCAAGGGTGCTGAGCTCCCTGCCATATGCCTCCACCGGCATCCTGCTGTCCCCACCTCAAGGTCCCTTGAGTGCTAGTGCCCAGTCCCCATCAGTAGCACTTTTAAGCCCAACACGCCTTTCTGTAGTACTCATCTCCCACCGCAACCCACCCCAGTCTTCAAGGTCCCATCTGCACCCCAGCCCCTGTGCCCTTCCTCCTGTGGGCCCTGGTGCCGGCACGGCCTCCGTGCCCAGCGGGATGGGGACGAAGGTGGGAAGACAAAGGCAGAAGCAGCGAGTGAGGACAGCCTTTCCTGGAGCACAGTCATCCAGCAGTTGCTGAGCACCTAAGAAGCCACACAGGAGCCACCAAAGCAGGAAACTGGCCTGAGTGACACAGACGTGACAGCGTACTGCACACTGCGACTGCCTATGTGGGGAGGCCGCTGCCGCCGAGCAAGAGGAGCAGGGCTGGCCCCTGAGGCTGCAGCAACGCCCTCAGCAGAGATGCAAGAGGGCAGCCAGGGGTGACCCGCCAGCAAGGGCTCCGAGCAGCAGTGCAAGCGTGGGGTCCATGAACAGGAGTCAGCCCTGCCCCTGGCCTCACCCTGAGGAAGGTGGCAGGGCTGCGTGTTACAGGGCTCCGCCTCCGTGGGCTTCGGCAGGTTCCTACAGTGGCTGGGCGGTCCGATGGCACAAATGACCTGTCGCTGCCGAGTCCCAGAGCTGCAACTCTTGGAGCACTGGGGCCCAAGGGTGGGAGAGGGAGGGTAAAGCCCCTAAGGCTGGGGACCCCACAATAAAGAGAAAGGGAAGGTGCCCGGGGTGCCCATCAGATCCAAGAATGAGGAACCAGGGCTGGGCATCAGGTATACTCACTAGACCCCAGGCGCCCACATGCCAGGCCTGGTCACTGAGGCGGGGACAGGCCTCACGAATACAGGGCTCAGTGAGGGGTGGCTGGTCCTCCAAGGAGCACGCTGAGGCATGCAGCAGAGACCCCTCATCACCCTGGCAAGTAACACTCCGCCTCCGGATGCCAGCACCACAGGTGACAGAACACTGCAAGGACAGGCTGTCAGAAGGAGCTGCCCCAGCCCAGCGGGGCTACTGCTGGGAAGGACAGCTAGAAGCCCACCAGCCTGGCATATAGGGCACACTGCAGCCCTTTGCCTGTGCCCTACCCTCAGCCCCAGAGAAGCTGAGTCAGTCCCCTGAGGTCACAGCCTGACCATGGCAGCCCATACCAGGCTGAGGGGCATTTTTCACAACCCTTCATTTGTAACTTAAGCATATATAGGTTCTGGAAGTAATGACCAGCAGCCCCAGCCCCTGGAAGTCCATCCCTTGCCCCCAAACAACATTCCCAGCTGCTTCTTCAGGCCAAGGCAAAGTCTCCCCCACCCTCCCTGGGATTCTAGAGAAGGGGAAGAGCCCAGGACCAGCAGCCAGGAGCCAGGACCCAGCTTCTAGTCCCACCCCTGGTCTCAGCTTCCAAGACAACCATCTATGTGCTCCCAGGATCTGTTTCCACAGCAGAGGGCAAGCCTTCCAGCCCAGCCTGCTGCTGCCCAGGCCCAAGGCCCAGTTCCTGGTCCCCAGCCCAGCCAGATCAGGGCCAGTGGCCTCACCTCTCCCCAGGGTTCCGCACTCCAGGCTGCGCAGCGCCCCAGGTTGCAGGCCTGTGTGGTCGGGGGCTTCCCAGGCAGGCCTGCACACTCAGCCTCCTCGGCTGCTTCCTGCCCGCCGGCCCCATCAGACAAGACACAGTAGACAGGGCGAGACTGGGAGCCACCTCCACAGGAGGCCGAGCAGGGCGACCAGGGCCCTGCCTGCCAGCTGGTGAGGACAGGAATCGGGTAAGGCTAGCCCAGGAGCAGCAACTCTATACACAGGAGTGGACCCAGGACCTAACTCCATCCCTGCCCAGCCCCCACCCAACTGAACAGGCCAGCCTGTGAGACTGGGACTAAGAGCTCTGCACAGAGATCAAGTGCAGGCCTCCCAGGCAGCCCGGCTGCTCAGTGGCCATCTGAGGGGTCCTTCCAGCTCAGAGCCTGCTCCTCAGCTTCCCTATCCTCAGCCTGAATCCCTGTTCCTTACCAGGTCCCCATCAGCCCAGCTACAACCATTCCCTCTGCTCCAACCTCAGCTGGGGAGGGGATGGGATGGGCTCCCCTGTGTGTGGAGTGGCCCCGCCGGTGCATGGACTGGAGGAAAGGGCAACCCCTACACACCATGCAAAGCCAAGCCCATCACCATCTCACGAGGACAGCTGCCACCAAGGCCAGGGAGGCAGCACTGAGGAGCCTGTGGCCCAGATTACCTGTTCCCACACACACGCTGGGCCCCGGCATGGCGCCACGCTCCAGGCTGGTGCAGGTAAGAGATCCTTTGTGCACGAACAAAGGCATTGCCAATGCCGAAAGGCCCTTTAGCCAGACCCGACTCACCCCTAGCATCTCCCAAGCCAAGCCCCCTATGGTTTGGACAGGGACCTCCAGTGCTGTCCCCAACCCTGCTGCCATCAGCCTGGGCATGCCGAGTACTGCATGGATACGCAAGGTTGGAGAGAACCCTGGGCCTCATGCTCAGAGCCTTCACTGCCTCCCTGCCACAGCTGTGCACAGCCCTGGGCTCCCCCAACCTCTTGGTTCCACTCCCAAAGCACCATAGAGACTTCTCTCTTCCCACCCAGGTTCTCAGGCCCCACTATGAGGCTGGCAAGGCCTCACCGCTTGGTCTGCGGGCAAGGCTGAGGGTTACAGGAGCGGCGGTCAGCGGGCCGAGGGTGGTGCCGGCACAGGTGGTCGGGGTAGGCCTCGTTGTCAGTAGTGCAGAACACCAGGCGGGACTGGTGACCTGCATGGGGTCAGAGCCAAGGAGAACAGCCCTCAGTCAACACTCAGGAAACGCTCTCTGAGCCAGGCACTCTGGACTCAACCCACAGGTCATCCTGATTAAGTCTCAAATGACCGTCAAAGGTAGGAGCCATCATCATCCCCAATTTACAGAAATGAAAACAAGGCTCAGAGTTCTAGCTATGAGTGACAGCTGTGTCTGACATCTTGTCATCAGCTCCTGGCCTGGCCTCCACTCCCAATAGAATACTGTCCCCCAGGAGGTGCCACCCTCTGGAAAGTCCTCCCTCTTAGCTTCGGTTTGGGGGACTCTTCATGGAATCCTACACTCATTTGTCCCCCAAGGTGACTCCACAACATGGAGGTTTCTCACCTACTTGTCCTCCCCCTTGAGGGCCACCTATGTGGCAAGCAGCACCTCAAACCCAAGACCGGTTCACCTGCCCTGGCTGCAGCACTCACCTCCGCCACACTGGGCACTGCAGTCACTCCAAGAGCCGTGGCTCCAGCTGAAGACATCCAGGTGGGGACTGCCCAGGGGCAGGTGGTACTCGTAGCGCACACCAGGGTTGGGCTCTTGGCTGAGGAGCTGTGCAGGAGGGTCCTCGCTGAGGTCCGGCCTTATGCCCACTATTCCCCTGGCTGGCTGCAGGCCCAGGCTCCCAAACCAGCTCTAAGCAGGGCCCTGTGCCACCAATGTCCCCACGCACCTCGATGACCAGGGGCTCCGAGGTAGGACCCCGGGCGTGGATCCGCTCAGGAGCCAGGTCTCCCTCAGCACCCCGCTCGTACTGGAGGATGGTACTGGCCACTGGCAGGGCCTGGGCTGCCTCGATGGTCCAGTGCCCATTGAGGTAGTATTCCCCGCGGATGTTCTTCACCGCTGTCCAGGAACAACAGCCCCAGTCAGCCTGGGGGGCAGAGGCTCCTCCCTGCAGCCCAAGCTCAGCCAGCACCCAAACTGTTACCTCACCCAGGAAATTTCTGCTAGCAGCAGCCTCCTCGATGCGGATGCTGGTAGCCCCCATGGGAACAATGAAGATCTGGTTGTAGCCTGATGGGCAGAGATTCTGAAATTAGGGATCTGAGCTACTCTTCCCTGGCACCGTTCAGACCAGAAAGAGCTACCTCTGAGGGTTCTAAGTGTCCAAAAGCACAGACACAGGCAGCAGGAGACAGGCAGACTGGGCTGCTTGGGGGTCAGTGTTCCTGGCAGAGGAAAAGGCTTTATGAAGGCTGGAGGAACAGGAAGGCTTGGGGCAATCAGAGCAGGAAGGGAGGAAGAAGGGACAGAATGGGGACTATGGGGAAAGGGATGAGGCAGGGCATCTAGGTGTCAGCAATATGAGATCAGCCTGGACAAGGCAGAGGCAGGGAACCCCTGTAAAGAGCATGGCCTCCAGGGGCTGCAGCGGTGACTCCGTGGTTGGAGCCCTTGCCTGGCAAGCATGGGGATCTGGGTTCAAACCCCAGTACCACAAACACAACTAAGTGTTAGGGAAACAAAGGCCAGATGAAAAAATAAAATAAAATTGACATTCTCTCTAGAAAGAAAGAAAAGAGTACGACCTCCATCCTGCAGCCCCATGGTGCCATTAGGATGAAACCCAACAGACCCAATGGGTGTTAGGAAGGCCATTTGGGCTCAAGCCTTGTCCAGAAAGGAAGAAAGGCAAGCACCAGGCACACAACACACCCTCGTCTGAACTATGTGCAGACCCCCATAGGACCCCCTACCTCTGCTCAGGTCATTGGCGTCAAAGGTGCCTGTGACTGGGTAGCAGGTAGTGCCATCACCCCCACACTGCAGACACTTGTCCTCCTCCTTGGAAGAGTCCAGCTTGTGATCACAGCCGACAACCTGCCAGGGCAGGGTGGGAATAGGAGAAAGCAGAGGGAGACAGACACACCAGGATTCCAGTTACAGGTGACACCACATAATCCAGGCAGGACAGAGGTGCTTGGGAATTATTCAACTGCAAGCCAGGGGTGGCTGAGCAAACCTGGCCTATGGCATTGCCCCTTCTCTGGTAACCACACCCTAACTCCTTTGGAGGTCACCTTTCCCCTCCCATTTTCGATGGAGCTCCCCAAATGTGGTTTTGGGCAAATCAGCAGGTAAATCCCCTGCTTCGAAGTGGTTCAGGATGAGGCCAAGGCAGGTCAGAGGGAAGCCCAGGCCACTGGGACTCCTTGAAAAGTGGCCATCTTCTGGGAGTTGCTGGCTGGGACATCAGAAACCTGGAGCTGTTGGAGGCCATCTCGCCACACCTGATGGAAAGAACCAGCCTGATCTTGACCCAGTGGAGAGTAAAACAGAGAAGAGAGATGCCCGGCAATACTGTTCACACACCTACAGCCATTCCTTAATTTGGAGTTTGGTTTTCCTGAAGTTGGTGTTTGCACACCACAATGTCGGCATTCTCAAAGGGCAAAGTAAGGGGGTTAGAGGGCATCTGTGACAGCCACATAGCATCCTAGGAGTTAGGCTTGGTGTCCTGGTAACTTGAGAAGACAGCAGGCTCCTGACAGGCATCTGGCCCTGCTGGTGCTGAACGGGAATCTTGGTGTGGGGCAGGGGCATAACTCACCCGGCAGGTGCCATCCACACAGACATCCCGTTTGCCAGGCTCACAAGGCGTCCCGTCCACGACGGCCTCCCTGTGCTTGTAGTAGAAGTTCTCCCCCTTGGGAATGCAGTTCAGTTCACACTTGTTTGGGGCTGAGGTGGGCAAGAGGGCACAGCTGAGATCTGGGCCCAAGGCCTAGCCTTAGGGCAGGGAAGCACGGACAGGGGCCAGAAGCACACCAAGGGCTGAAAAAGGAGGCCCTTGCTGCAGCCCTCTAAGTGGCACAGAATCCCTCCCACCCATCTCCCCGAGGCAGAAGGGATGTCCTCCATCAAACTGCTGCATCTCTAGGGACCAAGTCGAAGAGAGATCCCAGATTAAGGAAAATGCTACACTCTGAAGGAGGCCCACCCCAGTGTTATTTACAGTAGCTCAGATGTGAACGCCAGTCTACCCAGATCAGTGCAGAAGCTCTCTGCATGTCCATCATGTAGTTAGAATAATTATGGAGACTGTACATTCATTTGAAAGAGGCTTACAACAGAAGACAAAATGATGTTGGGCACAGGGGCACATGCCTGTAATCCCAGCTCTGGAGGCTGAGCCAAGAGCAACACAAGTTGCTGGCTGGGTCAGCTTAGCAAGACCCTGTCTCAAAATAAAGAGGGTTGGGAGTGTAGAGCCCTTGCCTAGTCCTTGCCAATCCCTGGTGTGATTCCCAGCATGGAGATGTGGAGACGACCCAAGATGGAAATTACTATGCAATAATTACAGGTATGCAAATGTATGGAGAAAATGTAGAAAGAGCTAGAATGAAATGCTGATCATATGAAAGATATGAAGGTAAGGTGACTCTTTCCTTGTATTTAATATCTAGATATTATAGTTTCAGCAGCCTGAAAGTGCTAACGGGATCTTAACATCACAATAAGGTAGGCACTCCCACACTATTCTTTTTAGCCTTCTGTGTTTTCATTTCCTATCATATGGATATATGAGTTTCTACCATACATCCACCTCAGGGTCCAGGAGGACTACTGAATACCAAAGCTCTGCCCCACCTCCCCTGAGGGTAAGGAAACCCCCAACACAGCACACAGGGAGGACACAGGACTTGGTGTTCATTGATTTGGATCCCGAAAGCCCTGGAGTTTCTAGAAGACATTGTCTCCAGCAACCAAAGCAGACACCCAGGATCATCCTGAGGTATCTTGACTCATCTAAACAGTTTTCGTTATGTACATGTTGGTGTTTTTACCTTGAACTGTGTTTCTCTAAAAACTAATGACCTCCACCCAGCATGATGTCACCCAGACCATGTCCTCAGGCCCTGGGATCTGGGTAAATGGGATCTTGGCTAACTCGGACTGCGAGTTGCCCCACAGGGAACCAACCCTATAGCTCACTGCCCACCTGCACCTCTGTGCAGCGGGGAGGAGCGGCTGAACGAAACCGGTGCTGGAACGCCCCGGGCGCGCCATGCTTTGAGAAGACGCGCACAGACGGGGAAGGCCCGAAAGCCCTCGAAAAGACCGTCGCCCTGAGCTGGAGATTCCGGAAGATGCGTGTGACAAGGCATCTACCGCGTGGGGCAAGGCCTGGAGGCGTGGCCGCTTACCGCCGTAGTAGGGCAGCCACCGGTACCGCCGGCCCTGGAACGCGGCGCCGTCCAACTCCGCGCACTGCTGGGCCCGGAAGTCCCGCGCGCCTTCGGGGCAGCTCTGCGCGGCGGGACGGGACAGTGGGTCCCAGTCCCATCCCGAACCCTCTGCCTCCCGCCGCCCCCGGGGTGCCGCTGCCGCCGAGGGAGGCGCCCAGCGGAGGATTGGGGGTCCGGGGCGGGGCTTGGGAGGCGGGGCGGGGCTTGGGGAGCCTGGAAGGGGGGCTTGGGAGTCCGGGGAGGGGCTTGGGCCGGGGGCGGAGCTTGGGGAGCTTGGAGGTGGGGCTTTACCTCGGTGCTGCAAATGCGGTGGCTCCGGGCAGGGCCCACGCAGCTAGTGCCTCCATCTCTCCTGCTGGGAGAACACCGGGAAGACCAAAACATCCCCGCCCCATCCCGAGGCCCGTTGCAGGCCCCCAGCTTTGGTGGGGTTCACGGGTGGGCAGCGCTGCGCAAGCACACAAGTCCCCTGGGTGGGTGTTATTAGTCCAAGTTCGCACGAGAGAAGAGACCGAGGCCCGACCACCCTAACCGGGCATCACTCGGCCTCTTTAAAGCAAATTCCCAGATAAGGTCCGAATTCTGCCCTTGGAAATGGGTGTAATAATTACCACTTGTAAGGTTATTCTGCAGCTTAAGGAGGACGTGTAGGGCACTTGGAATAACACATCCTTCCCTTCCTTCCCTCACACAGCTCAGGGCTCAATCGGATGGCCGGGCCTCCTGACCCTTCTGTTGGTCCCCACCTTCCCTACAGAACCTATCAGAGTGCAGAGCACTTCGTGCTTAATCACTTAAGTGGTAAACGGCTAAACTTTTCAAAGCTGCTGGGGGAGAAAACGCCACAGGAATTGGAAATTGTTGGTTGAAGATTATTCATTAACTCCACAACAATTTACTGCACCTGCTATATAACAGGCTCCTAATCAGGAGCCAGAGACTCAGGGGTGGAGGAAGCAGACCCGCTCCGGCTCCTCCAAATCAGGGCTGATGCTTGAAGTCTGAGTGTGAATACACAGAAAATGATTTGCTTTCCTGTACTGCGCGGCGGCTGCTTCCAAAATGAATCTGCCTTGCAGGCCCCGCTGCCTAGCTCCTGATCCAGCAGCCAGCCTCTCTCTGGGCTCATTTTAGTGCCCCTACCTCTGGGAATAGCAGGGACGCTCCCGGAAGCTGATGCCTCCTCCACAGGTCCGGCTGCAGGGGCCCCACTGGCCCCAGGGGCCCCAGGTGTCACTTTGCCGCCTCACCTTGGGAGCCTGAAAGAGATGCTCAGGCATGTGAGTCAGCGTCGCCTGTTTGGGACTTGAGCCAGGAGCACCCACACGGGCTCTCTGCCCAAAACCACTCCCCAACCTGTTCAGAAAGCCTGGAACTCTCATTTCCAGAGCTACCCATCTGGGATACAGCAACATTTCCAGGCACCCCAAAAAGCTCATTTATAAAATTAGCAGCATGGTGGTGCATGCCTGTAATCCCAGCAACCTGAGAGACTGAGGCAGGAAGATCTCACAAGTTCAAGACCAGCCTCAGTTCAGAGGGTCTCAAAATTAAGAAGAAAGAAAGAAAAAGGACTAGGGATATAGCTCAGTGATAAAGTGCCACTGGGTTCAATCCCTACAACCCTGCCCCCCCAAAAAATAAAAATTAAACTAACCAGGGTTCACCATAGGAACTGAGAGCCAGCACTGCCTGGGGCCCCACAGCCAGAGCTGTGCCCAGGCTTTTGTGGGTCAACACTGATGTGGGGAGGGGACCCTAAAGGAAAAGAAAGGATGCAACCCAGGACGGGGACACAGAGCTGCGTGTCTTTGGGCCTAACCTCACTCAGCTGTGGTTTTCTCATCTGCCGCCACACCACTGCCACCAGCAGCACCTCTTGATGCTGTTTGCCAGATGTGATGGGGAAACTTGCCAAGCCAGGAACAGACTTTTCCCCAGATGATGATACACCCTGGCCAGGCGGAGCCTGGCTGAGAGCACACACTCCCTTGAATGCAGCAGCCCCCAGGTCATGAACATGAGCCCCTCCAAGATGTGTTGGCGACTGAGGCCAACATGATGCCAGAGAAAAGAATTAGTGATAAACAACTCTGTGGAGGGCCCAGCTGGCTTGCAAAAGAATTGGTGGTAAACAACTCTAAGAGGTCCAGCTGGCTTGTAATTAGCAAACTGCCTGACCGCATGACTAAGCTATTTGGCTGCTCATTTGTTACAGTTGGTTGAATGCATTTGCACTGTGTCCCTATTGGTTGTTGTAACAGATATATACCAGGCATACGGAGAGAAAAAGATAGGTCGCTCTAGTAGACCACACTAGTGAGAGGAGATCCTGCCATGCAGGCAGCAGAAACGAGACAGAGTAGTGGCCACTAGTCAGAGAAGCAGCAGCGGCAGAGACAGAGGAAGAAAACCTAACATGCAGGCAGTAAAAGAGGAAGAAAAGCCTCGGCGGTAGAAATAGGGATTCTAGTGTGGCAGTAGAAACGGAGACTCTAAAGAGAGAAAACGTGAATAGCCTTGACTCTAACTGCAATGTTTTAAGGCCTTGCCTCTGAAAGAGAGAAGGCGGAGCGCTTGGAGGCCTTTAGCCGAGGTAAAGGGAGAAGGAAGCGCTTGGAGAACCCAGGGCCGGGTGGGTCTACTTCATTCCCAATCAACCATAAAAAGAGAGCGGTCCGGTTCCTGCCGGCTGGGACCGGATAAAGATGGACATATAAAAGGGCAGGGAGACCTCTGGTAGAGCAGGGAATGTCACCCACAGGAAGTGCAATGCTTCACCAGGGTCTCACACCAAGTCTTGTGGCACCTGCTTCTGTCCTGTGCAGTAATCTCACTTCTAGAACATTCCATAGCTCTGGCCTATTAAACTAGGAACTTAATCTAATCCTGGAGAGGGGTCTCTACCTGCTGATCTGTGGCAGAGGCTTGCTTCCAGGAGTACTTCCATATCCACTCCTCCCATTGTGAGAGAATCTTTGAAAACTTGATTCTTAGGCTTTCTTAACTTCAGGCAGCTAACTGTGGCTACATCACTAAGTTCTCATCAACACCATGTAAGTAAAAGTGTTGGGCAGCAGACTCTAGCAATCTTAAGAGAGCGCTTGCATGTGTATTTATCCTTTTCTTCTTTCTGCATGCTTTCCAGATGACTTTCCAGCCATCACAGATGTGATGGCTGGAGTTGGGGCAGCCTTTTAGTCTGTGAGGCAGTATAGGCTTCACACAGGGAAGCAAAGATAAAAGGATCTTAAGTCCTGGAAACCAGAAAGATGTGACACTTTGCAGTTGGCATCAGAAATCCACATGCTACACCCATATTCTCTGATTTAATGCTCAGAACAACCCTGTAGAAAGAGTAAGCCACAGAGTATTGCAGGCTAGCCTCACTCCAGACCTCTGCTCTCTCCCTGGGGATATACTCCCACCCACCTCCCCAGGGGCGACCAAAGGAGACACTAGATGAGTCCTAAGGAGCTGGACAGGGGTTTGACTTCACAATTTTGCCAGGAGACGGATGATGTGCTGCAAACACGTCACATTGCTGGAAGAGGATTTTATTTTAGGGTGTCACCACAAAAGAATTTTTAAGAAAAAAGCACCCCCATTTTTTAGAGAAAGCTCTGATGGTAACATGAAAAGCAAGCTCTTCCTCTTGCTGGGACTGTCGCACTAGACTCAGGTGAGGACAGAGGTTATCTCTAACCTCAAACATCTCTTGCTTAATAACAGACCGGAACTCCAGAGCAGAGCAAACCACTCTTAAGCGTGCTGAGCCACACGCAAAACCAAGAAGGAAGTGCCAGCCGCACCAGGTCTCGGCCTTCACTCTAACATCATCTGCACCTTCAGTTGTAACTGGCAGAGAATCTACAAGCTTTCAAAACCAGTGGGATGAAATACCAACATACACTCGCAGTGAAATTTGAACTGTTTTTACTTGGATTAAGTTTCTGTAGTGAAGGGGAAGTGATTGAGAGGTGGGCGTGGCTTTCCTGGGATGAGGGGCAGTGCAGGCTGAGATTCCAACACACACCTTCCCCCATGTGCACCAAGCCTTGCCAGCTCATGGCAAGAGAGCATAAGGGACCCTAAGAGTGCTGCTGTCTTACCTTGCTGGCCTGGGCCTGTTTGGATGTCTGTCTTGGCTCCCTAGTCCAGCTACCTAGCCTCCCCAAATCCACCCTTCCCTGAGCTGACCCCCACCCCCAAGATGATGTGGTCAAGGTAAGGCAGGGCCACCTTGTGGCCATCAAGGATGAAGTTGGGGACTGACCTGTGTGTGTGTACAGTGGATTGAACCAAGGGGCACTCTACCACTGAGCAACATCCCCAGGCCTTCATAAATTTTTATGTTGAGACAGGGTCTCACTAAGTTGCTGAGGCTGGCCTCAAAGTTGTGATGCTCTTGCCTCAGCCTCCCCAGGTGCTGGGATTCCAGGGATGTACCACACCTGCGTGAGCATAGGGCTCTCTGGTGAATGAGCCCCTGGCGAGGTGCCTTACAAACATTTCCCTGCTTCTTGCTCCCAGCACTCATGAGAAGGGCATCCACGTGCCAGGCCACCAGCAGCCGGCATTGAAGAGCCCCAGTTTGGGTGATCCCCAGCTGTGCTCTGTGTACCTCTGGGCACCACTGCTCCATGGAAAGGACACGTTCTGTCACAAGTGGCGCCAGCACATTGTTCCCTGTAATTACCCTGACCACGAGCTGCATGAGTGTGAAGCCAGAAAGGGTTGATCCTGCAGCCTCGCCCTGGGCCTGCCCTTGCCTGTCCTGAGCTAATCTCAGCACCCACCCACTTCTCCTCCTGCCCCCACCAGGAGCAAATCAGGAGCCCCCTTTCCACTGCCTGCTCAGCTTAAGCAGGTGTCTGGGGAAGAGAGGCAGATGGGAACGGAAGCTGGGGCAAGGGGACTCCTGGCCACCTCCTTTAATCATCCACTTGTCCTATTCAAATCAACCCTGCCAGCACCGTAAACCATCCTCAGAAGATATGGGTCCCTCCCCCAGCTGGAAATGAAGACAGAAGAACTTCCCCTGGGCCACCCCCTCCACCACAGGGGAAGAGGGTAGGGGGGAGGGTTGTCAGCCGTGGCCATGATCTGCCCCATCTGGGACTGGGGTGCTGGGAACAGGAGGCGGCCAGAGGTTACTCCAGGTGTTCCTAAGGGAGAAAGGACCCACGGTGCTCTAATCCGTTTCAGCTATGTGACAGCCTCAGGGGTGAGCATTAGAACTCCTAAAAGAGAGGCTTGGTGATTTGGCTAGGGTCATGCAGCTGTTAGGGGTGGCTCTGGGATTCTGGCCTGGGGTCTTGATGCTGTCATGGTGGCCCCTTCACCTGGGCTTTGGGCTGCACACAGCTGGAGCATGAGCACACCCTGAAGGACCTTGGAGTGTAGTATTTAGGAAGCAGGGCAGCAAAGGTGACATGGAAAGCTGGCAGGTGGTGGAGAGGGCATGAAAGATGGCTGTAGCCCACGCATTACTGTGACTAGCATGGGTCCTCGGGCGCTCAGAGGTCTGTGCAGTGCCCACCACCGACACCCATCCCTGCCTGCCCTGCTCACCATCCACCTGCATTTCTGCCCCTGCCCTCCCTAGAGCTGCAGTGTTGGTCCTTCCTTGCCAATCCTTCCTCTCTCACCTGTACCTGCCTCACAGAGGATGGGCAGGTCTGAGGTCTCCCCAGGGAGAGCAGAACCAGACCTGGCTGCCTCTGTATTCTCCATTCTGACCAGCACCAAGCTGGGGCAGCATCCAACTCTGCAGACCCTCTCCTCCCAAATAGGGTCCTGCAGCCTAGAACATTCCCTGCATATCCTGGACTCTGTCACCTTCTCCAAGGAACCCTGTCCTTTAAGCCCCCTTTAATGAATCAGCTCCTCTGATCCCAGTTGGCTTCCTGTATCCCCTAAGTTTTGCACAAAACCATAGATACCAGTCACATGACCTGTTTAATAAAAATCCTCCTATTCCTAGCTTCTACATCAAATTTACAAGTTCTGGGGCTGGAGCCGAGGCTCAGTAATTACAGCGCTTACCTGGCATGCATCAGCCAGCACCACATACACAATGAAGTGTTAGAGTAATAATGAAAGCCACATGAAAACTAAATAAAATTGATTTTCTCTTTCTCTCTCTCTTACTGTCCCTCTCTCTAAAAAAAGAAAGAAGGAAAAAGAAAAATTTACAAGTTCCTCAGTTGCAGTGGCCACAATTCCAGTGTTCATTAGTCACAAGGGACCTAGTGACCACCTGCTGAGCAGCAGAGATGCAGAACATCGTTCTCAGTAGGTTGTACTGGATGGTTGAGCTGAGATGCCAACCCCAAAGGGAGAGAAGGTGACAGACACCCCAAGCCTCTGGACTCCAGCGCCCCAGCTGAAGGACTGTAGTATTTGATGGCACGCAGGCTGCAGGCCCCTGGTGGGATGGCCGCCTGGCCCTGCACCTTAAGGACCGCAGCCTGCCGGCCACTTGACTTTCCTCCTTGGAACACCACCGAGAGAGGGGGTTCTCCCGCATTAGCAGGGCCCAATGCAGTGTGTCCACCTACTGAAGGGACAGGTAGGTGACAAGCTGCCATCCAGGGACTGCATCCTGCCTCCCTGCCAGCAGTTCTGGGCACTCCTGAAGGAGCTGGAGGGCAGAGATGCGGGGGCTCCTCTTATCCCATCTTCCTGTCCTGGGTAAGTTGCTGCCACAGGTGGGCTCCAGCGCGCCATCCAGGGCACCCTCACTCAGCCTCCTCTGCAGGGTCCTCCCGGGGTGGGGCGGGCTGCACTCACCGAGGATCCGGGCGCAGGGACCAGCAGCAGGGACGCAAGCAGCGGCAGCCACATTTCCTTCCACCTGTGAGAGAGGTGGCGGGTTAGAGTGGGCAAACCAGGAACAGGGCCCGCCCCCCGCCGCAGCAGCCCTAGTGTGTGGGGGCCGCTGGTGACCCGCGCAGGGAGCCAGGGAGCGCGAGGTGCAAAACGCAAGAACGTGCACGGGCGGTGCAATTCACACGCACGAGAGAAAGCGCCCCGCAGCCGGCAGACCTTCAGGAATGACTTGTTTCAGGGCACCATAGGTAAAACAGGGCAATCGAAGCACTGCTGTTTAGTTGAAAAACAGGTAATTCATACTAAAATTAACCAGACTCACGGCTTTAAATTGATCAAGGGATTCCTTTCAAAAAAGCCATTATACTGGTTCTCAAAACAACCAATAAAAATAATTTATAAATCAGTGTGTGTGTGTATGTATATGTGTATATATATGTATGTGTATATATATGTATATTTGGTACTGGGTATTGAACCCACAGGCGCTTAACCACTAAGTCTCATCCCCATCCCTTCTTATTTTATTTTTTTATTTTGAGACAGGGTCTCCCTAAGTTGCTTAGGGCCTTGCTAAATTGCTAAGTCTGGCTTTGAACTTGTGATTCTCCTGCCTCAGCATCCACCACAATCGGCTTAAAAATATTTTGAAAAAATCTCTGAAGATGATTTTAAAATTCAACTGCTTTTAAAGATGTTAACGGGGGGGCTGGAGTGGTGGCTCTGCAGTTGGAGTGCTTGCCTGGCATATGTGAGGACCTGGATTTGAACCCCAGCACCACATACATAGCTTAGTGTCGGAAAAACTAGGTCTGGATGGATAAATTGATTCTCTCTCTCACTTTCTCCCTCTCTTTTAAAAAAAAAGTTATTTGGGGCTGAGAGTATAGTTCAGTGGTAAAGCTGGTGCTTACCATGTGCAAGGTTCTGGGTTCAATACAAAAACACACGTACTGGGGACTAAGCCCAGGGTCACTTAACCACCGGGCTATATTCCCAACCTTTTTTTTTTTTTTTAAAGAGAGGAGAGAGAATCAATTTCTTTTATTTTTTCCATCTGGTTTTTGCTTTTCTTTCTTTTTTAAAGAGAGGGACAGTGAGAGAAAGAAAGAATCAACTTTACTAGTTTTTATTGTGACTTCCGTTGCTCCAATTCTCTGTTGTCTACGTGATGCTGGGGTTTGAACTCAGGTCCTCGCGCATCCCAGGCAAGTGCCATAACCACTGAGCCACTGTCCCAGCCCCTTGGTTTTTGTTTTTCTAACTTCTTGTTGTGCATGTGGTGCTGGGGTTCGAACCCGGGTCCTTTTGCATGCCAGGCAAGCACTCTAACCGCTAAGCCACTGCTTTAGCCCCTTATTTTTTGTTTTAAGACAGGGTCTCACTAAGTTGCCCAGACTGGCCTCTAACTTGCAATCCTCCTGTCTCAGTAGCTGGGTAGTGGGATTGTAGAGGTGGCCACCATGCTGACTTTATCCCATTTTAAACCCAGGCCAGCTTTTCTCTGCACAGTATATCCATCCACAAACTCCATAACCAGTCTGCATATGGGCAAGGTGCTCTGCAAGATTAGGTGCTTGTACAGTGCAGTGTTTGCACAATGTCTATGCAATGGTTTGGAGTGTGCAATGTGTGCACAGGCTGTAGTACGGGTGTGTTCAGAATGTACACACTGTGTGCTTGTACTAGTCACTGTATCAAAAAATGACATAAGTAATGTGTGTCATTCAGTACCAAACAAGTACTGACATGTATGTCTGAATTTTAAAATCTGCAATTCAACCAACGTCCTTCATTTTAAATATAAAATTATTTCAGGTTTCAATGATAAAACAGCATACAGAAGCCAAGTTTGGCAAAATTTCCCTGGCACACTTATCGCCGCCGTAGGTACTTGATAATTTGGCACAAATAACTATTCATCTGGCAATTATTTTCATAGTCACATCCGAAATTCCTGGGGTTGGCGGGGGAGAGGGAGGTGGTGTGCGGAGCCCTCCCCTCCCAAGCCCACCCCACGCAGGCCTAGCTGGAGGCAGCTCCTGGGACTGCGTCTGCGCGGGAAGGGTGGCGAGCGCTGCGGTAGGAGCCTGGTTCTAAGGCTGATGACAATGATGGGCGATGGGTGCTGTTTCTCCACAGGAGATAAGTCTTCAAGTGCGGGTGAGCTTAGCTATCTATGGGAGAGGCTGAAGAAAGGACAGGAGGATATATATTTTTTTAATCTTAGAATTGCTACCAGCGCTACCCCAGCCTCTACAAATGCACCGGAGTATCCCATAGCTGCAATTCCAAAGTCCCGGAATCCTTAAAAGGTTTTTCAACTCGTGGTGGCAAACAACCTGTCCAGCTGTAGAGCCAACCCTTCTGGGTCTGAACACGAGGCCACTCTCCCGGGCTAGTGGCCTCAACCTCCCCTTGCCGCCCGGGAGCAGGACCCAGCGCCCGGGATCGCAAGGCGGGCTCTCCAAACGCGGTGGCGCTTAACCAGCTGCAAAGGAAGCAGGCGGGACCTGAGCAGGGACTTCCCGCTGTACAGAGCTGGGGCTGGCGCCTGGGGGGCGCTGGGCACCGCACCTCTGTGCTGCCCCCAACTCACGTGAGTTCTTCCGGGGCCGGCAAGACGCTATCCCGGTGTGTCCCTCTTCTACCTCACCCTCTAGGGGTGGCCCGTGCCGCCGACACGGGACTGCGCCTGTGCGACCCCCGCAGGCGCAGAGGTGCGATTCGCAAGTGCCTGGGGGCAGCAACTCCCCAGGTCCAGAGCCCCAGCGGCATGTCAGGAGGGGACGCGCTCGCCCTCCCGGGGCCTGGTCTCCGAGACGCTCAGAGACCGGAGTCCATGGAGCGAAGCGTAGCGCTAGAGCCGCGGGGTTGCGTGGGTCTCCGAGTCTCCTTCCCGCCCGCGACCTCACACCCTGGCGGGACAGTGCGCGGTGCGGATCGGCGACCCTACCCTGCGCGCACCTCGGTGGAGAGATCTGGAAGTGGGGTCTCCACGCCCCACTTTCTCCTACGCCGCAATCGCCACCAGCCAGGTTAGGCAAATTCCTGCTGAAGTCCGAAGTGTGCCGCCCCGCTGCCGGCCATCTGCCTCCGCCTTCCTACCTGTCCCCGAGAGCTCCGGGAGCGTCGCGCAGCCTCGCCAGAGCAGCTCCGTCGGTGCCGCCCAGCCCGAGCGGAGGCCGAGCGGACGCCGCTGGGGGAGGTTGGACTTTCTCTCCCCGCCGCCTCCTCCCCGCCCATCTCCCCCCACCCAGCCCGCTGACTCCAACCACCGAGGGAGGACAGTGCCCCCGCAGAGAGGCCTCCGCGGTGACTGGGAAGCCCGGTGCCTCCACCCGCTTGCGTCTTGCCAAAGATCCCGGTCTTCCTGTCACCTCTTGGGTCTGCGCCAGTCAGCTCTCCGACCCCACTTTCCCTAGCCGGTGCCCTCCAGTTCTTTAGCCGTTGCCCCTCCTCCACACTTGCTCTACCGCCCACACTTCAGCCACCTTCTTCCCTTGAATTCTAAGCTTCAGGCACAACTGAGTTTCTCCGCACGTGTTGCTTTCCCCCACCCCCCAGTGCATGAATGCACTTTTTCAATCCCTTCCAACTCCTACGCCTCTCTCAAAACCCTGGTCACATTTCACCTTCTTTTGAAGCCTTTTGCCGACCACCCTGGGCAGAGTTGTTGCGCTGCTGCTTTCTCAGTTTTTGTCCCACCTGCTGTAGTTCTGTGGTGCATCGCACAGCGGTGCTGTCTCCCTGACTCAGCTGTGACTTCCTAGAGGATAAAGCACTAGATGCCATCAAGGCAGGGGCTCAGTAAATGTCGAGTTCAGTTTCCTTTTCTCATTGTCGTTTTTCTCAACCAAGGCACTCCTTGCCTGTCATTCCTTTCGTGAAATTGGAATTCATTCATTCCTAGGAAAATGGCACTGGTCCTGAGCCTGGGAAGTAGGAAGGTCACAAAGGCTGATTCCCTTCCACCATCCTCTTCTGCCTTTGGCCCCTTGCTGACTCTGGCAGTCACTTTTCCCAGGCCTCAAATAAGCAGAGAAAAGTCTCCAGTGGGGGAGCTCAGCCCTCTTGAGAGCTGGGTTCCTGCAGTCCATCACCTGACCTGGGACAGAATGCTTTCTAAAAGGCAAACCTCAGGCCCTTTCTCACCTCTCACTGTAGAGAGGAGGGCCCCCAGGGAGCAGTGTGAATTCTTAGGCAAAGATAAAGTTTGGCAGAGAAAGCAGAGTGGAATTACCCAGCACCTCTCTAGAAGAGGAAAATAGTTTCTTCCATTCTAAAAGTCCCACTCCCTGGCCACACCAGCTGGGATCTTTCTGAGCTTGGTCAAATGTCCCTATTAAGTGGGAGGAAAATGCTTCTCCCCACTGCAGGGTGGGGGCAGCTGAGACCCAGGGAGTTTACCCTCCTGATCTGCCTCTGGTTTTCCTCGGACCTCAGACCTGTGACTTCTCACTCTTCATCCCATCTGCAGAGAGGCCCCTGAGGCTGGAGAGGCAGAATCCACACAGAGCCAGGCCCCACCAGTCACTGGCTTGGTCAAGAACTCCTCCACAGGCCTGGTGTTCTCCGCCCACCTCTGAGAGATGCCGGAGCTCAGTGCCCAAAGTACAGTCAGTGCCTAGAAACAGGATTTCAGGAAAAGGCATAAAAAGCGTAAAGCTTGCCTTCCCACTGTCAATCACACCCTGTACTGGCTCCCCTGTACTGGCTCCGGGCCACTCACTGGCAGTCCCAGAGGCCCCTTCCATTTGGGGATGGGGTAGCCTGGGCGGCAGCAGGAGCACAGTCCAGGGAAGCAGACAGACATGGGTTGGACACTGGCTCTGCTTCTCACTGTGAACTTGGACAAGGCATGTCACTTCTTTAAGTCATAACCTGCTCACAGGAGCCAGGTGCTTCCATACAGCTCCTGCTAGGGGCTGAATGCATGCAAACTCCTTCTGCTGTGATCTCCCTAATTCTCTTCATTGTGACCATTTCTACAGATTGCATATCTAGGGATAAAGCTAAGAAATCAGTGGCCAGACCTCTGTGTGGATGGATTGGGCTGGAAGGAGCAAGGGAAAAGAGGGAGAGAGGGTAAAACCTAAGAGCTCAGGAAGCCTCCTATGTCCACCTTGAGCTTCCTGGAGCCAGGGTTGGCCCCCGACCTGCACTATCATATTGCTCTCTTTTTCTCCCTCTAAATTGTGAACTTTGCAAGAGCAGAAATCTGTCTTTTCCCTTGTTATGTCCTGTCCCAGTGCTTTGCAGTAGTCCTGAAGGTTCCCCTCTGGAGAGCTTTGTGGGAAGCCCAGTTGGTTGCCAGCCTCCAGCTGATGCCTGGCTCTCTTCCACATTCCCAAGGCTCCTGTAGTGCTCCCCCAAGTTTATCTTCATGGGTCTTTCCCGATATTGCTCTCTTGCAAATCTAATCCCATCTTGGCATCTGCTTCTCCAATGACCTGAATTGACTCACAGCATTCTTGGTTGTAAACCACAGAAAAGGACCTGGTCGACTTAAATAGAAAAGTTGTTGAGAGGAAGGACACTAGGAACACACGGAATTGACAGGAAGGCTGGAGGGTCAGGCACGGAAATGGGCTGGAACCCCTGCAAATGTTGCAGATGGTGGCCCAGGAACGCTTCTGGTCAGAACCCATCCTGCCAGATGCTGGGCTGCGTGCCACCAATACTTATAGGCAGTGATGACCCATGCCACCCCAAGATAACAGCTCAAACCCCACAGAGCTTGCCCGCGCCCGTTCTGCCAGGACTTGAGAAACAAGAGGTGGCAGGTTCCCCAGATGGGAAGTTGGGGTGCTGGGTACCCCCAGAAAATGAACATCTGCTGTCTCCCTGTGGCACCCAACACATGCTCCCTGTTGAACCCGTTGAACTGAGATGGTAAACAGCCAGCACTCCCCTGCAGGGACTGGTGGATCAGTTTCCCTGGTGCTAACGCCCCATCGCCGCATGGAAAACGAAGACACCATCTCGTCCCTTCCCTTGGTGAGGTTACGGTTGACAGCAAGGGGTTGCAGTCCATGCCCTGTTAATTTAGACTAAAAGTGATCTTAACAAATATCCCTAGTATTCAAATATCTCTATTATTAAACATATTGGTTTCCCTTAATGCAGATGGTCCCTGTGTTAGCTTGTCATTGATGTGACCAAAATGCTTGACATAAACAAGGTGGAAAGGCTGATTTGGGCTCATGGTGTCAGGGTCTCAGTCCATGGCCAGCCCGCTGCATTGCTTTGGGATCCAGCTGAGGGAGGAATTGTGGCAGGAGAGGGTGGTGGAAGAAAGAGGCTCACTCATGGCAGCCAGGAAGTACAGAGAGGAGCCAGGGATAAAATATAATGCCCAGGGGCATGCCCCAGGGAACTGCTTCCTCCCACCCAGCCTCTGTTCAAGTCATTCATCCATCACTGGCTGATGGGGTCAGAGGTCCAACCATTTCCTGGAAGCTCCACCTCTGGACACTGCTGCACAGTGGACCAGGCCTTCAAAACATGAGATGTCGGGGGACATTCCAGACCCAAACCATAACAGTCCCTGGCTCGCCAAGGTTCAACTTTCAGCAACTCGATAATCCTGTAAAATGTGAAGATAGCCATGCTGTAAAAAATTACTTTGAGGGGCTGGAGCGGTGGCTCAGAGGTGGGGGTGCTTGCCTGGAATGCACAAAGACCTGGGTTCAAACCCCAGCACCACATACACAACTAAGTGTCTGAGAAACACAGACCAGATTAAAAAATAAATAAAATTGATCCTCTCATTCTCTCCCTCTCCCTTAAAAAAAAAATAGAAATAAAACTTTAAAAAAATTACTTTGAGGGCTGGAGCAGTGGCTCAGCGGTTTGAGCGCTTGCCTGGCAAGCACGAGAACCCGGGTTCAAACCCCAGCACCCTGTACAAGTGAGTGTTGGAGCAACTAAGGCCATGTGAAAAACTAAATAAAGTTGTTTCTCTCTTTCTCTCTCACTATGCCTCTCTCTTTATAAAAAAAAAATTGCTTTGAATTTTAAATTTGGATCTTTCCTGGCTAGTAATGTGCTCTGTGATACTCCCCCCACCCCACACTGACAGTGGCAGTGAGCCAAGGTGCCCAGCCAGCCACAAGATCACTTCAGGGTTAAGGGCCACTTTGTGTGCAGTGCCTGGCTAAGCTAGGATGTTTGGCAGGTCAGGGTATTAAGTGCATTTTCCACTTATGATGTTTTCAATTTAGGATGGAATTTTTGTAATCCCATCAGAAACTGAGCAGCAGACCAGGCATGGTGGCGCATGCCTGTGATCCCAGAGGCTCAGGAGGCTGAGGTAGGAGGATTGCAAGTTCAAAGCCAGCCTCAGCATCTTGGTGAGGTCCTAAGCAACTTCATGAGACCTTGTCTCAAAATTTAAAAATAAAAAAATAAAATGGGCTGGGTATGTGGCTCAGTTCCCAGTATAATAAATGAATAAATAAGTAAATAAAATAAAGAAAGAAAGAAAGTAAGAAAAGAAATTGAGCAGCATCTTTTGTGCAGTCACTCAAAAACTGAGGA
>PVKS010032372.1:0-22606 GCA_004027875.1 Aplodontia rufa | reverse complement strand
GAGGATTAAATGGGTTAATAACATGCAAACTCCTTAAGGCAGTACCTGGTATTTACTTACTAAATGCTATGTAGTTTCTTCTGTGGACTTTCCCAGTTGATAGGGCCACTTAATGCCACAAGAGGGATTGAAAGCAGCAATCAGAAACATTATTAGCATTGCCTTTAATTCCCCAATCAGGAGAGACTTCTCACTGTTAAATCAGAAGAGAAGCCATCTTCTGTTGTAACTATAAGCACTAAAATTAGCATTCTGTGGTTTTCTGTCCCATGAATCCTGGAGCAAAATGTAGCATTAACTTGTGAGGGGGAGCAGGACAGCAAAAATGGAAAGAAACAGAGGGCCAAAGCCCTCACCAGCCACATCCAACTGGCCCTCAAATAACTGCCAGAAGTCTCTCGAACCAGTTCTTCATGGTCCTCACTCTTGAGCTCCCTGCCCCCTGCTATTCTTCCTACCTTCAATTCATCCTCCATTCAGCTACCAAAGCCTACTGCCAATAACACCCACCCAATCATGGCATGACCCTGAACTCAAACCTTCGCAATTACCTGTTTCCCGTATACCAGCATCCAAGACCTCCCACCACCTATTCTCAACGTCCAGGTTCCTCTCTTGATTGCCTGGTATGTTCTGTGGGCCACCTAGCTCAAAGATCTTCCTCAAATCATACTCACTATCCACTTCTCACAACCCACATTCATCCTTTTAAATCACACTACAATTTGCATCTTGAGTGCTCCCCAGAGGCCTAAGTGTTGTAGGCTTGGTTCCCGGATGAGTACTGCTGCAAAGTGGTGGAAACACTTAAGAGGTAGGGCTCAGTGGGAGGTTTCAGGGTCTTGGGATCGTGCCCTTAAAGAGGATTAGGGGACCCAAGTGTCTTCTCTCTCTTTTGTTTCCCAGTCATGAGGCAAACAGCTTCACTTTGCCGTATGCTCCTGCTGTGATGGGCTGCCTCTCCACAGGCCCAAAAGATAGGAGGACCAACCAGTCCTCAAGCTATGAGCCGACATGAGGCTTTTCTCTTGATAAGTTGATTATCTTAGGTATTTGTTATGGTATACAAACACACTAAGATTATCTCTGCTGTGAAACCTTCCCTAAACCCCAAGCAAGTGACATTCATGTCCCTCCTCTCCACTCTATCAACTCTATTCCTGCTGCCAATGGGAATCCCTATCACAATGTAGGCTGTGCCGTTAAGGAGCTGATGGCAACTTCTGCCTCTAGACTGTGACCTCTAGCCTCTCTCCAAAACTTTTGCTGAGATAGAGCCTGGCTAGATGGTCAGCGAACATCTCTCAGGACACCACATTCCTCAACCTCCCCTGGGAATGTGGATAGAAATGTGCACAACAGTTCCAGTCTGGCCAGTGACATTTTGACACACATATACACAGAAAGAGGAACAGGGGGACATGTGTGGGAAGAGGTTATGGGCCAGACTGGAACTGGGGCACACATTTCTACCCACATTCTAAGGAGAAGTTGAGGTACTGAAAAATAATACCAAGGCTGTGAAAGAAAAGGATGAAGACAAGAAAAGCAATTTCTAGCATTTAATAGAGGGAATCTCAACGTCAAGTACACTAAATATTTAGTGTCGGTTAACTGGCTTTGTACAACTTCAAGTCCAATGACTCACAGCCTGAGCAATCATCATGCTGTTCTGAAAAGCAAAGTGAAACTGTGTCACCTTTCAAAGAGCCAAGAAGTGAAAATATCATAAAGGAAGAAATATTTCCTGTGAGGAAAACAGCAGCAAAGGTTCTAGTCTGAGATTTTCAGACATGGAAACCATATACAGGAAAATCCCACTCTACAAGGATGATAAATGATGTTATCTCAAGATTTCTAATCATGCTCTCAGTGGATGTGAAGTCAGGGAAGACGATTCGCTCCAAGTTGCTTGTTAGGTTCCTCACTGACGAATGAAGCACAGGGAAGATCGCGAGGAAGCAAAAGTCTCTGTCTTAAGAACACCTTTCAACCAGCACCCCGTGGAACTGTGGAGGCAGCCACTCCACCAACTGTGCCTAAACCCAGAGAGAGGGAGCCTGGGTTATATCATAGGAGAGAGTAGCCTACTAAGAAGTCTCCAGGCAAGCAAAGTTTATTTTCCTTTGTATTTCTGTAAATAAACGGCTTCAATTGGAAAACATCCATCTGCAGCATGATTGCATTGCTAAACAGAGCCTCATCGCAATATGACAACGGCATCAGAAGGCTGTCTTTCTCACAAAATGTCACCTAGCTGGTGCTCCATGTCTGAGGGCACAAGGTACTTAGTGCATAGGCATCAACCAATGTACCTTCATGAGTCCTCAGGTTGGAAACAGGAAAGGATGTGTGGGAAATTGGCATCAGACTGTGGTCGTAAGTCTCCAGGTTCTTGGCTTAATTCTGCTGCTGCTTTGGCTTCCCCAATCCCCATTTAACCCCTCAGCATTTCAATAGCATTCTCTGGAAAAGGACAGTATTTGTATATCCTTTTTTAATATATCAGTATTTATATACCTTTTTTTCTTTAGGAAAATTGAACTTGGAATACTAGAGAAATAAAATCATAGTTTTCTCATGGTATATATGAATTAAATGTTGAATATATATGTGTGTATGTACAGGTACATATATATTTTTTTAAAGAGAGTGACAGTGAAAGAGAAAGAATCAATTTTATTTAGTTTTTCACGTGACTTTCATTGTTCCAACACTTGTTATATATGTGGTGCTGGGGTTTCAACCCGGGTCCTTGTGCATGCCAGGCAAATACCTTAACCAAATCATCGCTCCAGCCATATGTGTGTGTGTATACATATATATATACACACACATATATATGTGTGTGTGTGTGTGCACACACACATTAAATCAATCCCTATTTATTGATTTAATGCACATTTTTCAGGAACATTTTCTGAATTACATGCCCTGTTGCTACTTAACGAAAAATCCCTGTTTGGATGGCAATGCTAACTAAACAGAATGCACCATTATCATAGTCATAGAATGTTAGTCCTGAAAGGACCCTGGGAATCATTTTATTCTAACTCTTCATATTGCAGCTGGGGAAACTAAACCCCAGTGAAGTAAATTACTGGCTGTTTCTAGTAGTTTAGAATATATTGCCTATACACAGTTCTTCATAATGTTGGAGCACCAACCCCATACACTGCAACGTCTCGGAACTAAATCACAAGTATTTCTACAACTTAGTTTCCCAAAGTTATCTATTTACACAATTATTTGTATATCCATTACCATTTATATATCTTTTGTTTAAAAAATAAAAAGAGCTCTGAAAGGGGAAGAAGTAGGAGTTGTGTGGGAGAGTAGCTTGTTTTTCTTCCTTGGGACCCTTTCATATTCTTTTCATGACACAATGTGGACTGCAAGGTGCACCCCCAAGACTCGAGGATCTCATGTGAACAGGAAGAACACATAGGGTTTCAGGAGACCCCTGCTGCTTTTTTTTTTTTCATCCTTGTTCAGAAATAGCTCTGAGAAACCCTTGATCTCTCTCATGTGCCAGTGGGGAGCAGGTTTAGGGGAAACTGGGAATGGTCGGGAGAGTAGGCGGCTGAGCTGAGGTGGTTAGCCTGAGGTTGGGGGTTGGAGACAGGCTGATTGGAGTAGGAAGAGGGATCTGCTCGGCTGTTCACTCCAATGAGGTCTATGCCATCATCAATGCTGCTTCCCAGACAGGACAACAGAAGCCAAGGCCAGTTGGGCACTGTCTTTAGATACCTGCAGCATTGCATTCCTAAAGAGGAACCCCTAGTGTCTGAGCCTTTGCGTTCATTCAAAAAATGTGTCCCCTTTTCAAGTTAAAAAGACGTTTAGGATATTGTTCACAACCTGGGTGGACTTCCTCAGGCTGTGCCTGAGGAGAGCAGGACAGTGGGAGGGAGGGGACTTGTCTTCCTTCTTCTCAGCTGAATCAGGTGACTATGGACGGAGGCTTGTCAGTGGAAGGTGGAGTAGCGGGCGGGGGCAGTGAAGACAGGAAGAATTGAGGGAGCTCTGGTTCCGGAGCTACAGTGCTAAAATTTGCCATCCGTGTACTTAACATGTGGTTCCATGAATCACACTTATTAAGTCAGCATGAGAGCCATCAGAATACAGGACTGCTGCACAGATGTGGCCGCTGGTCTTGGCTGGGCTCTTTCTGAGCATGTGCAAGGCAGAGGTGGGTCCAGCCCACTGCAGAGGTGACTGCCTGGGGTTCAGGGAATGAGGATGGTTAGACTTGGGCACCTAGAAGCTGCAGATAGGTAAGGAAAGCAACCTCAGGGACCACCTGCAGAGTAAGCCGGATGTATATGAATGTACTGAGGACTGTGCGTCCTTGCTCTCAGCCCCTTTAGCAACATCCAGAATCTCCCCTCACTGGGGAACGGCATGAGGAACAGCCCTCTGAAAACATCTGAATCTCTCCTCATCCCCTTGAGGAGACAGCGACAGGAGTGCAGCCAAGTTTTGTGGAGCCTAAAAATTACACAGTTGGAGAACTTTCTTTAAGAAAAAAAAAAATTACCAAATCATGAATACAATTTGGTGTGAAAATAAATATTTATTTCAAATAAGAAGTGAAACCACAACAAATGACAATTTTCAAGATCTGACAAATACCAAAAAAAATCACAAAATCCAGAAACATATTTTTACTACTGACTAGTCTTACCCATGAATGTTTTGCACACTTTCCTGACTTTTCTTTGATCACTTCCTATGACAACAACATTGTAACATCATTTCCTACACAGAGAAAGACAACATGGTTCCAGTCTATCCTCTCAAACTGACAGCTTACAATTGAATAACCTATTCAGCAAAGTTTTGCATATTTTAAAGACTGTAATTCACATTTGGGGAACATTCTATCAAGTTTCTTTTACATATGAACTGAACAATTTAATGATATTTTAAGTGTTCTTGCATATTGACTCACCCTAATTATTCTAAAGAATTAATAGCACTCATCCTAAATATTATAAATATCATATATCCTATCATAACGGTGAACAATGTCAATACACTGTGTCAAATCAATAAGAACATCTCTTCAATGAGCTCATGTGATTTACCCTCCTCTTCATTCATTGAATTATCAAATAATCCAAGAATCTACTAATTTTTTTGTTAAAAATTCCATCCTGAAAAGCATTTTTCCTCAATAAGTAGACAGAGAAGTGCCTGTGAGTGACATAAATATACCTTACTAAACCCAAACAAAATGAATCTTCAGGGCAACTTCCCCATAGCTACTCCCCAAAATGCCCCGGACCTTTACAATACCACTCAGCCCAGGTAGCAGACAACAGAATGGAAAGAAACAGGCTGGGAGAGGCCTTAACTAATGGCAGTCTTTTTCTTGGTCTATTTTGTACTTTCTTTGTCTTACACTATTTCTCTGCTCACTCACAAGAAGGGAATTTAGTCCATGAAATTTAGCTAAAAGTTATGAATAATGCCCGCAGAAAGGCCTTTATGTCATTCTATTATTTATAAGGTGACTGCAACTAGCTATACCCTTTGACTTTCAGCTCAATTGTCACCTCCTTAGCAGGACCCTCCTTAATCAACCAATTTAAGCCAGCTCTTTCCGCCCTTCTTACTCTCTTCATACTCCTTAGTTTCTGAAATACTTATAAGGATTTGAAACCATGGACTTGACTTATCTATGTTCCCATACACCTGTATACCTGCTCTTTGTATCCCGGTTCCTCAACAATGTGGTGTCTAGCTCAGCACAGGTCTGCGAGATATTTGTTGAATGAATGTGTCACGGCCCCAGGCCTTTGTCATGAGAGTTTGAGCTTTTTGCAAAGTTTTGTACAAAGGACGCTGTTTGGCATGAAATGATCGATCATAATAATGATGGAATTACAAACCTTATGATGCCTGAGTGTTACACAAGTCCTAGGAGATCACTGGAGCAGGATTACGTTCTCCATTTTACAAATGAAGAATCTGAAGGGTTGACTTGTGCAAAGCCACATAGTTGAATTGGATCCAAATTGGGTTTATAATCCAGAGCTCTGACCCCTTTTACTGTGTTCCATATTCTACATCAGGTTGCCAGACTGCCACTGGCATCTGGTAAAAATGTTCACTTCTTTTTATAGGAGACCAATGGCTGACTTGCTACTTATACTTTGAGTTGCAAAATGTTAACATTTGTGCTTAAAAAAAAAAGAAAAGCAAGTATTATTTACAGGTTATTAAGTAGCTCCATTTAACCAAGGCTCAAAATAATTAATTTATGGAAGATTATAACAAATGACAAATTCAGGATTCAAACCTCAGTTAGCCCAAATGACTCTCATACAGACTCCTGTGAGATTTAAGTGCCACATTTGGAAGCTGACTGGCTGGATTGGAAATTAAGTATGTGGTTATCACACACAATAAAAAATGCAAAAAAAGAAATTATGACTTCATTTAAAGTATACATTATTACAATAAAATTATTTGGTGTGAGCTGGTCTGACATGTGATCTTCATCTAATTAAGAATTCAGTATTCTATCATCTATGAGACTGGCTTCAAAAGCCACAGGAAATGGTAAGGTATGAAGAAGCCCTTTGCTTGTTTTAGAAATTATCACCATTAAGCAAAAGTTGGAGACTCTAGTCTCCTTTGGAAATCCATAAGTGCTTTCCTTGATAAGAGAGCCAGCCTTGGAAAACTAGCTTCTGGTCAGCTGTATGTATTTTTTGGGGGGAGTGGGGGTACAGGAGGTTGAACCCAAAGGTGCTTTGCCAGGGTCTCACAGATTTACTTAGGGTCTCACTAAGTTGCTGAGGCTGGTCCTGAACTTGTGATCCTCCTGTCTCAGTCTCCCATGTTGCTGGGATTTCAGGTGTACTCCATCATGCCTGGCTCTTTTGTGTTTTCTGAGCCAAACAGATCTTCTTGGACTCTGGTGCACCTGCTTCCTGCAGACTATGAGACCAGGGGCTCCAGAGAGAGGAAGGAGGAAGATCGACCTCAAATTCATGTCCTTGCCACTGCAGTCCCCAGCTGCAGCCCAGTGCTTTGCCTGTTCACTTGGTCAACATGTAGCTAGACAGGAAAGGGAGATGATGGAATTGCAGCCACTGGCCTTCTCCTCATCCTGACCAGTTCTGTTCCTTGATGGAGAGAGGTGATGTGCCAGACGTAGGCTAAGGGAGCTGGAGCAGTGGCTCAGTAGTTATGGTGCTTGCCTGGCATGTACAAGGACCTTGGTTCAAACCCCAGCACCACATGCACTACTAAGAGTCAGGGAAAATTTTTAAATTAAAAATAAAGAGGTAGGCTAAGATTAGATTGGTAAGGACATTATGTTATACACGGAGAATATGACATTTATCCTGTTTTTGTTCAATATTTCTCAACTCAAACTCTACTTCAGAGTGTTAAAATATTAAAAATTTCCACTTTGAAGCCCTCAATTATGTATGCATATTACACATATGTGTGTTTTATTAAACTCATCAATAAACAGCAAGTGATATTTAAATATTCTTTCCTGGGTGGTCTAAAGTGTCATTTCACATTGAGATTATTTTTAAAAGAAGCTACAGAATTGAAGTGAGGTACACAAACTGAAAATTGAAGATGATCAGTAGGATTATTATTAGTGATCTCTATTTACTCATTTTTCTATCCTCATAATTTAAAAAAAAAGGGACTGAAAATAAGTTGGGTAGCTCCCTAAAGACAGGACCAGTCAGGGTATCATTCTCTTCTGTATCAATGGACACTTTGAAAGTTTTTAAAACCACATACCTTTAGTAGTGAAGGTTATACAATTGTGACTTAGTTTACCACACTTTATCAGCATCTGAGTTCCCTTATTTCTCAGCATGCCACCAGGTTAGTTATTCAGTTGAGAGTGACCATGTGACTTCGATCCCTCTCAGACATCTGACTGGGTTCTGGTCAACGGAAATTGAGAGGAACAGTTGGACCAGTTCTGGGCTGGCTCATGAAAGCCTGTTCCATCCACTCTTCGCTCTTCCGCCATCCTCTGGTGGACTGGTGAAGCTTATACAGACCTAGATGGGGACAGAGATGTCAGATGGAATGAAAACCAGTCTGAGAGAGGCCACATGGTATCTATTCCAATATGACAGCCCCTCTGGTCTGCATTGAGCTGTGTTGTGAGCAAGATGTTAAATTTTTTATGTTAAGTTTCTACAAATTTGGTGGTGTTTGTCAAAGCAGTCAGCACACCCAGGCTAATATATTGAACAAAATGTGCTACAGACAGTGATAAGGAAAATTCTGCAGTTGAAGATGGAAATCTAGCACAGGTTTTGAAACACTTGAGCAGGTTGGAGAAGGTGTCAGATCTGAATGCAGAACACGTTGGATGGAATTGGTCATTCTGAAACAAGTGCAGGGATGTGAGTTCAGGGAGAAGGTCTAGAACTTGAATTTGGCCCAAGTGAAGCATTTGACATGAGAAAGGGTGCCGGGGCTCACAGTCCAGGAAATGGGGGGGCTGGGTGCAAAGAATCCCAGCCTGGAGCCCAAGGCAGGAAGCTCAGTCACTGGTGGTGGGGAACTTCAGGGAGCAAACTCAGCCAAAGTCAATCTGGAGAGAAATCTAATCCTTTTCTGGAACATGCTAACCTAACAAGGGTTCCAGGCACGGGGGCCTTGTCTCTTACTTTAAAGCTTCAATCACTGAGTAACACTTACAGAAGTGGTTTTGCTTTGCAAGTTCCTAAATTTTAAAAAAAAGGAACCAGAAATGTTTTTGAAGTGGGAATGGAAAACAGAGAAAGAATAGAAGTTAGTTTCCCCTTTGTAGTATTTTTAAAAGCATTTTTGTGTTCTGTTAGGTCTTGAGTTCAATAATAATTGTTTCCTCTCAGGACAGGAAAAGACAAGAAAAGACTAAGGGAGTTTTTCCCACTCAGATCTTTAGACTATAACTAAGAGCAATCGACAGAGAGGCAGATTCACTTTCCTTTGGAAAGTTCTGAGCATACTAAGCAGCCCTCGGGTGTCACATTTTCTTATCTCACTTTGGTAAACTTATCATTTGCTCACTCACTCAGCCAGTACTGAGTCCTGCTTCTGTGCCCCCAAGTCTGCCAGAATCTGAGGAAGGCAGAAAAGAATTGTAAGAGTACATCCTCACACCCTTCCTACCACTGGGAGCACTTAGCAAAAGTCTATTAAACTACTCTTCGGGGGCACACGTTTTTAGCTTGGGGAGACAGCGTTGAATAGGAGTTCACAGTCTAACAGATGGGCAGAGGAACAAGTAAGCAACTGAACAAATAGCCAATTTCAAAATGCCATTATGACAAGTGGCACCATAAGCAGGCCTGGGCCACATGTCATCCTGGAGGTGCTATGCCATCTCAGGCACTGACATTTTGACAAAAAAAAAAAAAAAATGTTTGTTGAGTCCATCTGGATCTGGAACCATGTAATATTAATAGAATTGTAATAAAGGAAACCATTGAAAATGACTGAACCCACATGAAATTTAATATGCATTTGTAACTCATTCAAAGTGGCACATAGGTGTGTATAACACCATGCATGCACAGCCGTCCCAAACCTGACTGCAAACTTAACTGTTCAAAAAGTAACTTTTTAGTATTTTTGGCTTTTCAAGTGAATCTATACATTAAGTTATTTTTGGTAGTGGGGCGTAACCTGCAACCAACTGAGGCAACCAAGGTGGAATTCCATGTAAGTTCAAGAAGCAAGGCGTGAGAAACTCGCTGAGGCTGTGCAGGTCCCATCTCAGCTTCCAGGCCACGCTGGGACTTATGAGCAGGACAGTTGTGCTGGTCACTCCCTACATAGGAGTGCCAGAGTGCTAGCGTCAAGCAGCCAGGAAGCCTTGGAGTCTTCCCTCATTCCAGGATGCTGGGCCCTCCTAACTCTCGGATGCCATGCAGCCTCGGTGCCCCCTCTCTTCATCCCGCCTGCGTGAAAGGCCATCACTCTGAAGTGCTCCTTGCTTCTCAAACGCTTCTTTTTCACCCAAACTGGAGCAACTTTATTTTTCTTCCGAAAGTGGGACTCTTTGCTCCTCATCTTCCCTGCTTTCTTCTGGGCTTTCGTTTTGGAAAATCCTTCCTGGATTCCTCCACTTGGCTTGTGTTATTTGCTTCTCCTTTTCTCTATTCCACTTCCATCTGTGTCCCAGCTTCTTCTCAGCAAGTCAATCAGATTAGTTACTATCTTATGGCAGAGTGATTTTCATTAACTACAGAGAATTTGGTCTCAGCAATTGTAAAACGCTCTGATATTATAATTTAGATTCTGCCCTCTGCTTTCTTTCAGAGCTGTTACTGTGGCTCTAGCGATTTCCATTCCTAATCACTGTTGCACAGGTCTAGGCAAATGAAAAAATTTGAGAAGGCTTGGATCTCCTCTAAAATACATTGTATAAAGTGATTGCTACAAACTGTGTTCTCCCCTCTGCACTGTGAAAGGCAGTGCTATTATATATAGGCACTTTTGAATTGGGGGCAACCATTGAACAATTTTCTGTTTAAATACTGTTTAGAAAAACCTTCTCCTCTTCCTTGCACTTGGCAGCCTCTTATTTTATGACTGCCTGTATTGTGTCATTCTCCCTGTGGCAACAACAGGGATTTTTGCATTGAATTTTGCTTATTCAATGTCACCCATATGTGTCTACACTATCAAACTATACAGAGCTCTGAGAGTGCAGAAGGAATGACAGGGACTTTGAAGCCTATGCACAGGTGGTAATACTTGGACTAGGTTTAAAAAATTTCACCGTATAGTACAACACCTGTCCTGAAGGTGTCAGATTGTAGTGAGCACATCAAAAGGAGACCAACAAACATAGTGGCATGAGCAAAGTCATAGGAGCCCAGAAGCTCCTGGCGTGAGAAGGACAGAGGTGACAGCCACAGTTGAAATGCACGGTATCTGCGGTCAGTGCTCAGCCTGGTTGACTGAGCAGAAAGAAGAAACAGAAAACCTTCAGAAATTTGGATGAAAAGTATAAAAAGAGACTACCAAACGCAGAAACTAAGAAAGTGCTCTCTCCTCCTCAATCTCAAAAACTATCCCGTGTTTATCAGACCTTTGAATGAGAAGCATACACTCTGATGAATAAAGGCCACACCTCATTAAGTGACATTGGCTTTCAATACAGAGAGTTGCCATCACTCCCCCAAGCTGCATACTGATGAAGAACATAGGCCTCTAAAAATGCAAGCACCACCAAGAAGGACGGTAAGAGCATCCCAAGGGGGTCTTCCCTCACCCTTAGTACACGAAGGCCAAAAGAGTAGTGCCTCAAAAATGACAACGCTCCAAGTGCTTAAGTATTTGATTTAGATGAATACTCCACTCAGTTCTTTATACTCCAAATCCGAGAATTATGGCGTTTGAAAGCTTGTGACCCCTAAGGAGGAGAGAAGAAAACCATCAATGGCCTCTTGGAGTTTTCTGTCTCCTCATATTCTCCTGATGTGTTAGTGGTTAGTTTTGCAACATTTAAATTTTCCCGCTTGTACAATATCTAGAGATGAGTGACAAGTCCCCTTCCCAGAGTGTGACCACTAGAAAGCCAGCAGGAGGATCAACTCTCAGTTTGGAATGAATGTTTGAGGAGGCTATTTAAACTTCACAGAAATGGGGATTATGACCCTGAAAAAGATATTACCTGCGAGAAGTCTCTTTCACTCCTGCCTTTAAAAACTCCCATCGTGGTGGCTCAGTGTTTACGGAGCTTCCCTGGCATGCATGAGGATGTGGGTTCGAACCCCAGCACCACGTACACAATGAAGTCTCGGAGCAACAAAAGCCACATGAAAAACTAAATAAAATTGATTCTCTCTCTCTTGAAAAACAAAACAACAACAGCAAGCAAACAAAAAAACCCAAAACAAACAAAAAACCCTCAGGTAGCTAGAGGAGACCTGCATGCTCATTTTGGATGCCAGCCTCCTCAGGAGCAAGGATCTTGGGAACATAATGTGTTCGGAAGGCAGGGTGGCTCTCTGAGGCTGAAGCAGCTGTGCGCACCATCGTGCCCACATCCAGCCACCTTCTCACTCTGCAGCACCCCTTCAGTGAGGCTGCCCCAGACGCCACACCAGGCCGTCATTCCTCAGCAGCATGGAGCTGTCGCTGACACTGGAAAGTGTGTCCTAAGTTCCATATTTCTCATCTTTGAGTGTCCTTTCCTGTCTGATTTACAGCCTTGGACCAGTCTACCCGGGTAACTTAATATGTACAGTTAAACCAAGAGATCAGTGACTCAACACTGACCTCCGCTGGTTGGTATAGAAATACCTGGTCCCTCTCTCCAAACCTGGGCCATTTTCACCCAGTGGGTGGCTAGGAACCCTCACTTTATACTCACTTTAGATGGGAGTGCTAGCATGGCTCTATTGCTAGAAATTAAAAATCATTATTAATCCACCTTCTGAGGAGAATATATGTAAATTCTGGGAAACTCCGATCCAACCTTAAGCTCTGTGTCCTCTTTTATTGCCACAAACCACAAGCCCATGTGGCATTATTTTGCCTACAACAGGTTTGAGAACTCAAAATTGAATTCATGGGGGCCTGAGCTCTAGGTTACTGTTTCCATAGTGGTGTTATTAACGGCTACTCAATCGCCAACAGATTTCTTATCACCTTGTATATGCCTCAAACGCCAATTGGTCATCATAACCCCATTTTCAGCTGGCATAAGAACCTCACCTATGTTCTCAACTTGTGTCAGGTGCCACATTGCCAATGTCTCGGTTATCTTCTGTGAAGAAGGCCCACTGGATTAGTGCCACTGATATGATTTGGATATATGGTGTTCCCCCAAAAGCTCCTGTGTTAATGCTCAGAGGTAAGATGGTTAGATTGTGAGAGCTGTAACCTCACCAGCGGATGGATCCATTTGATGGATTAGTAATTGGAAAGGGCTACTGCACTGGATGATACCTGTAGGTAGTCAGGATGTGGCTAGAACTGGTTCACTGGAGGTGCCTTTGGGAATTGTACCTTGCCCCTGTGGACCCTCCCTCCTTTTTCCTGGCTGTCCCAAGAGGTTTCCCTCCACATGCACTCCTGCCATGATGTGCTGCCTCACGTTGGACTCAGAGCACTGGAACGGCCAACCATGAACGGAACCTCTGAAACTGTGAGCCAACACAAGCCTTTTGCCCTCCAAGTTGTTCTTAACGGGTATTTTGGTCACAGTAACAAATAGGTGACGAACACCATCACCAAGGCTGGGTGTGCTTCTCTTCCTGGGGATAGTAGAACCAGACAGAGTTTTCTAGAGAAGAGCAAGGCAAAGTCAACAGGGGCATCTCTGCACCCTGAAAAAACTATCGGAGCTGGTGGCCCCTCCAGATTCCAGGCACTGGTTGCTTGTGATGGAAGCCAGACAGGCGTCCGCCCAGGAGTGCATGGTGAGGTGAAGCAGGATTTGGAAGGAAGGAAGGTCAGAAAGGGCAAAGCCCAACAAGAAAACAAATTGTATTTGTATTTCTTACTGTCAAGAAAACAAAACTCTCAGCTAGCAAACCTGTGTTCTTAGTGTTGGCACCTGCATTTGGAAAAGGACATTGCCTAAGTCAACAGTTATATTGTGATGGATTTTAAGTGGAAATTTAACAATGTATGTTTTTCATTGATATAAAAAATTGAGAAAGTGGGTATGTTTATTGCTTCAGTTCTCTTTAACATATACTTTTCTGGGGGTCTGGAGTGGTGGCTCAATGGTTACAGTGCTTCCCTGGCATGCACAAGGTCACGGGTTTGAATCCCAGCACCACGCTCACAACGAATTGTTAGAGCAGTGAAATCCACATGAAAAACTAAATAAAATTGATTCTCTCTTTCTCTCTCTCACTGTCCCTCTCTCTTAAAAAAATATATATACTTTTCTTTTATTCAATTTTTGAATATGTAATACATATTCATGTACTAAACTTAAAAGGCACTAAATAAAAAGTAACTCTATTATCCCTGTTCTGGAGACAACCAGTTCCCCTACAAGTAGGTAACCATTTATTAATTACATGTGGATCCTTCCAGACACAGTTGATATGTCTGTATTTTTTGTACACAGTTAATGCCAGATTATTTATGCTTATCTATGTCTTGTATTTCTTCCTACGTAACAGTAGAGCTTAAACACCCATTTCATTACATAAAATATTTACTTTTTAGTGCTTACTGTATAGCACTTCATTGTGTGGTGTTCTGTAATTTTATCTGTGCTCTACTGATGGCATCTAGGAAGTTTCAAAGCATTTACATTTATAAATAATATCTCAATAACTCACTGGTTCATAATCACTTTACATGCTTGCAAATATATCTGTATGAAAAAATCCTGGAATTGGAATTTCCCAGTTAAAGTAGGTACATTGTTCATTTTGAAAGATGTTGCCAAATTCTGAGATTATATCAATTAATATTCCAATCATCATTGTTAATGACTGACCCTTCCTTTCTTCATAGACTCAGTATATATGTATATATATTTTTTTTTTTAAGAGAGAGGGACAGTGAGAGAGAAGAGAAAGAAACAATTTTTATTTAGTTTTTCATGTGGCTTTTGTTGCTCCGAGACTTCGTTGTGTACATGGTGCTAGGGTTTGAACTCATGTACTTGCACTTGCTGGGCAAGCACCATAACCTCGGAGCTACCACTCCAGCCCAAATTCAGTATATTTAAAAAGTGTATTATCTTTGCCAACCTGAGATGAAATGGTAATTTCTTACGATTTAGCTTGAAATTTTGTCATCTTAGTGAATTAATAGTGCTTTGTTTTATTAGGTTGCAAGACTTTTTCATATTGATTTATAAGAACTCTTTCTGTATTAGAATATTCTATATAAAGAAAATTAACCCATTAAAGTGTGTCATATATGGTAGCTACCAGCTACATGTGGCTCTTTGAGTATTTAAAATGTGGCCAGTAGAAGTACTGATGTACAGTAAGTATGAAATATACAACAGAGTTCTTTGTATACATGCAAAAAAGAACAAAGATATTTCACTTACAATATTTTCTATTACTTGTTGAAAGGAAAATACTCCATATTTGTCAAGCTAAACACAGTATTGAAATTGATTTCACCTAGTTACTTAATCTAATTACAGTACCAGAAAATTTAGAATGGCAAAAGTGTCTTGCACGGTATCTCTATCGGACAGTGCTGGTTTAGGAGTTGCAATTTTTGTCCAGTGTATTAAGAGAATTTTGTATTCCTCATTGTTGTATAATACTCCTAAGTGTGTCCTATTGTTTGGGTTTTCTTCTTTGGGAACACCAATCATACATGGTTGATTTATTTTCTGTGTGTTACCTACCGATCCTTTTAAACTTCCTGTGTGTTTTTTTACTTGTGTTTCCCAATCCTGTCTTTTGTACCCTATACCTGTGCTTTCGGATGTGCCACCAATCTCCTTTGTGCAGTTTCCAATTCCTTTGTGCAGACCATTTCTGTGATATTTGGGGTTTTTCCATCTTTTCTTAATTCTGCCAGCACATGTTTGATTTACTTCTGTTGTTTTTGACTGTCTTCATTTCATCAAGGAATACATTTGGTCACAATTTTTTCATAAAAAATGTTTCTATGAATACTTCTTGCCTGCTTTCTTGGTCTTCTTCCTTCCTTTTCCCCAGTCTATTAATATCTTTGTACAGATCTTATACTTCCTTTTCAATCACTCACAATGGAGTGAGTTTCTTCTGAATTAGCTCTTTCTAAATGGCTTCTGTGAGAAAGTAAGGGTCATGTTCCCGCAGGGAGGAGTTTTATCTTATAAAAAGATGTTGGGTTTAGAAATCAGTTATTTTCACCTTTATTATTTTTTTTATCAGAAACTTTGGGTCATTCACAAAGCAAAATCTCTGTGCTTCTTTACTGGCACATCAACAGACTGCTTCAAATGAATATGATTGTATTTCCTATGACTTCTCATTCAGCCTCATTGCATCTCCTTTTCTTTAGAAACCTCACAAGTTTTGGGGTACAGTATTCTTTCACTCAAACTAATGTGTCTTTCTTACTATAGGTCAATGCCAGCAAGCTACATCCCACCCCTACATGTTTTATAAATAAAGTTTTATTGAAACCTAGCCACACCCATTTCTTTATCATATATGGTTGCTTTGGTGCTATAATAGCGTGACTGATTTGTTATGACAGAGACTATGTGGCTTACCATAAAGCCTATTTACCGTCTAACTACTTAAGGAAAAAAATGACATGCTAGTCCCTTTCTGAGCTCAGCATCCATGGACATCTTCACTCTGGAGCTTTCTATAACCCAATTGATCTTCCCTCCCACTTTTCTAAGCCAGTCTCTGTCTGTATGGGGTGTGTGTGTGTGTATGTGTGTCTATCCTTCTCTCTGTCTCTCTGTTTTACAAAGGATAGGCTGTGTGTTTCTAGTTTTCTTGTTTTCCTTGGTTTGGGTAGTTTTGCTGAGATGTGAATGAGGAAATAATGACTTGACTCTGAATGTTGAAATTAGAAGTTATTAGATTATATTCCAAGCTGATTTTTTTGTTTGCCTGTTTGGTGGGTGTTCACCATTAGAGAAACATCCTGGCATACTATGTATCTTCATCCTAAATATATGTGGATCTTTCTCTTTAATATAATGAATTTAGGACATTCATAATTCTCTTAAGTATAATTTAGTTCTCTTGATGAAGAACATAAACACAATCTTTTAAAAAAGACTTAGCAAAATTTGTGTTATAGTTTCCAGTGACCTAAATTCTGACTCCATTACAGTAGACAATGTAGAGTAATATTTAGCAGTTGAAACTTCTCAAGTAACTATTAATAAATGCATGCTGGAAATATTTTTAAATAGATGAAAATGATATTTTAATCATTCCCAATTTCACCCTCAAATTCTTCAACTAAGTTCTAATTTAATTACATATTGGATTTATTTTTAAATTAAACCATAATTGTTTGATCTTTGCTTGACTATTTACCCCAAGTTGTAGTGTTCAATATCTTTGCAAAATTTAATTACTTATTACCTACAATTTTTTTTAGAGAGAGAGAGGGATGCTGAGAGAGAGAGAGAGAGAATGAATTTTATTTAGTTTTTCATGTGAGTTTCGTTGCTCCAACACTTCATTGTGTACGTGGTGCTAGGGTTTGAACCCACATTCTCATGCATGCCAGGCAAGTGCCCTAACTACTGAGTCAGCACCACTTCAGCCACAAATGTCATTTTTAAGATCAAGCAAAATTCTAGTTGAAATACACTGTAGTTCATGTCTTTCTTTCTCTCTGCCATTTGCTTCCCTACTTTTTAATAGTCTGCTGCTGCAAATTAGTGAAGTAGTAATGGTTTTAAGATATATGTATTAAAACTAATTTGTAGCTTAGACTGATATCTTAAAATGCCATTTATAAATAAATTTTATCTAACATGCAATCTTCCAATTGTTCATAGATTTCAATAAACTTCACTCTGAATCAAAATGTCAAACATAAAATTATTTTATCCTAGCTTCTTAAGGAAGCTTCCAATTACTTCTTAGAATCTTGCTTTATTCTCTTTCATGATCTCATGTATGGCATTTAAGATCTTTGAATGATGGTTGTCAAAAATAAACAAATCAGAAGGAGAAGAAGGAGGAAGAGGGGGAAAAGGACAGGAGAGAGAGAGAGAGAGAAAAGACGCATGATAGAATTTGACATCTTCCCTGCTTTCTCCTATTCTCTTGAGCACCAGATTCCGGGTAAACTACCTGCAATTCTTTTCCCAGACACAAATATCCTTTCTGACTACTGAATTTAAAAAACTGAAAAGTACTGTACTATTATTTTTAAGGATATTAGAGCTTTTCCCTGGGAAATCCTGAAGTTAGAATGGAAATTATCAGAATTCTTTAGTGGACATTGCAGGAATTTTGAAAGGCTAATGTGAGGGGGAGAAAGAAGGAAAACGAGTTTCATCAGAGGTCTTCTCATCTCAGTCTCACAAAGTTGCCCCGGGCACCACACGTGTTGGTCCCTCTGCATCTGTTCTCCAGTTCGTGGGGAGAAGTGAGAGGCAGAATGGAGAGAAGCCACCATCCATCTCCGGTCATCTCCCAAAGCTGATGGTGGCAGGCAGAAGGGACTCTCTTCCCTAGAAAAGGGATCATGTGTGCCAAGGACGGGAGGCATGAAGCCTCAGAAGGGGTTGTAACAATAAGACAGTGGCAGCTGATCTCCCAGGGAACCTTGCCATTTGTTCTACGAGGATCCACAACATGAGTACTTTAGCTTTGTAGGCTTATTAGGAACTCAGATCACCAGTCCCAGCGGAGGCATCAATCACTGCAGTTTCTACCTTGTACCAGATATTTAGAAAGCAAAAACTAAGAAATTCATTCTAATGTGTTTAGGTCAAAGAAAAAAAAAGAGTTTCACTCAATCTATTCCAGAAAATATAGGCACCTTGGGACTGAGCATTTCTTTCCGTCTTTGCCCAAAGGCAATCACATTAGGAACACTGTATGCACTTGGGGTGATAAAAACCGAGCTGTGGTCTAACCTACTGCATAATTTTGATTCTAAAAGTACTTTACACTGGACATAATGACCCCATCAGTCAACTTATCATCTGACTGGTTAAATGAAGTAAGAAAATAATCTCAGCTGGTCTCAGAGGAGTGTGAATTTAACTGCCTGAGGGGCTGAGATTTCCTGAGAGTTGTTCTAGATCTCTGTGGGGCCAGCCAGCATTCAATCTTACCTTCCGCCTCCCACAGGAAAGGCCATCCAGGCCAAGCAAGAAGCAGACTCAGACGAAGCCTGTAACTTGAGATAGAAATACTTAACCAAGCCAAACCAAAAAAAATTTTTAAAATTATTTTTGGTGGATCTAATTCACAGCAATTGTTCCTAATTAGGCAGTCTTACATGAAAAGTCTTCCCCTGACGCCAGGAGAGGGCTCTTCTTAAGTTGTCTATGAAACAAAAGATATGGAGGGCCAGAAAGTCAACGTTCATTGAAAAAATTGCAGCTGCATAAACAATGTTGGCTCACTAGAAGAAAACGTAGAGCATTTGTCAGGAAAAAGCAAACTTGGGGACTCAGTGACACAGTGTCACTGAGCATCCTGTGAGAATAGATAACAACAGAAGCAGCTCACCTGTGATGTCTGGGAGCAGCAATTTTCTTAACCTTACCCATTTTTCATTTCACACTTCAGGCTGACTTTACATGCAGACCATCTAGACTCCTGTGTCTGTTAGGAAAGGGGAGAATTTAGGGTGATGGATCCTTCATTACCTCCCTCATTCTCGATACTTTCTCATGAAAGAGAAGACATTTCCCTTAAAAAAAAAAAAAAAAAAGCTAAATCTATGCAGAATTTCACTGATGGTAGGCATCTACTCTGGGGGCTATTTCTCCCCAGGTCTAGAATTTTGGCCCTGTCTTCTAACAGTGTTCTCCAAACAGACCTCAAATTTCATGCAGAGCTAAAATTGGTTCTAAAACCAATGTAGAGTCCCTATATTTTTTTAAAAGTTCAATAAAATAAAATAAAAATATTTTTACTGCCTAATATTGCTCTCATATTCTAAAAGAAATTAACCTTTTTTTTTTTCCTACTGGTTTTTGTTTTCTCTCCACTTAGTTGTGCATGTGGTGCTGTGGATAGAACACAGGTCCTTGCAAATGCCAGGCAAGCGCTCTACCGCTGGGCCACCACTCCAGCCCAAGACAGTAACTTTTTGACAACAAAGAAAAGGGCCAAAAAGTAAGCCTAAGTTTCTCCGCAGAAGAACTGCCTTCAACTGAATATGTTTAGCTTTGGGACCACGTACTCTGTCCCCTCAGTCCTTCTCATTTCACTACTGAAAGTTGAAGTCAGGAAGTGGCCAGGTCCACCAACACACAGCTAGGGCTTGCTGTGTTGGGGAAAGGCCACAGGGAACATCTAATGCCAAGAGCTGTCGAAAACGAGGTGTTTTGTTGTGTGCTGTCCACGAATCGCCTTTCAGAGCCATCCGTCATTAACTGTGTCTCAGCAATCTATAAGTGTTTCAGAAGGGCCTTGGGAGAAATTCAACTTTGCAAATTTTTTAGTTTATTTAAAAATTTGGCAAATTTGTATTTAACACTCCAACAGTCTTAAATCTTTCAGGTCCCATGGGATTCAAAGAGCTTTAATGATATTTTCTTTTTAATGACCTTGACCTCCAAAATTCATTTTTAAAAAATGGTGTTTCTGTAAAAAGAATTCTAAACATTTTCTGAATAACTTGTACTGGTAAAGCACATAGGAACCCCAGGGGTTTCATACAGGAAACTTTGTTTGCATGTCTGTACATAGACAGGTGTGTGTATTCCAGGCATATGTGTGCATAGAGATTGTGTGTGTACATGCATGCGTGTGCACACATGCAAACTAAAAACATCCACCAAACAGAGCCCTGCTTTGGTTAGGGGTCCAGGAGCTTGCAACCTGTTGATCTAACCCTTACAGACAAACTCCACACTTCTGGCCTTTTATAAAGAGCATCTAACAGGAAAGGGAGGTATAGATTGGGAGAATGTAGGCAGAAACTCAATATTAAGTATCCAGAGAAAGCCTTTAGGATGTGAAGTAACTAGAGGAAGAAGAAAGCAGGGACTGAGAAGATATTGTTCCTCTATGCTTCAGATTCCCTAAATGAGTCCTCAGGCCCCCACAGCCCTATCTGTACGGAGTGGACCCACTCTTGAGTTTTCCCCTATAGATAGTGTTCTTCTTATCTGTTTAACAGAAACGCTCATAATTGGCTGGGCCTTCTGTCCTCGGAAGGATTGTGATGATTGGTATTTCTGAGAGGGAAATTTGCTCACTTGCAAAATGTTCCTGGCAGGGCCTTCTGTGGTTTGGCCTTGGGAGAAAACGGGCCCATCCAATGGTTTTAGCATTGATGCGCCCTTCCAGCAACACCAGCCTTCTAGCCATGACCACATGGTCTGGGGATGCTGAGCTAAGTGTGGGAAGACTAGCTACCCTAACAGCCTGATGTGTTTGTTTTAGGGTTTTGCAAAGGGAAGACTGGATCGGGAGTCAGGGACACTGAGCCTATCTCCTGTTTCATGTTTAAAAAATTGTAAAGAAGTAGAAAGTTGGTGAATATCAGCATTTTATTCTTATTCATTTATTTAAAGCAGTCATTTTGACCTTTTCTTCTGTAGCTTAATCCCGTTTAAAATCAAAATGCTATTTGAAAGTTGGTTTAAATGATAAACTTGGAGCCAGCCTGATGGTATGGAGAAGGGCCTGGGGAAAAAGGGGCCCTGGATCCCAGCCTGAGGTACACTGTGGGTTTTGCAAGCCCTATCTGTTCTGAGAAGATCCTTGTGAATCCTCACAAGATGGTGTTCAACAAATATCCTCACAGACTTCACATCTGCTAACTTGAGGTGGTATTCCAGAAAATTCACTGGGTGTGCGCGTGTCGTGAACCTTTCCAAGGTGAAAAAGACTAGGGCAAGATCAACAGTTGCCCTGAAAGCAGTTATAAAAGTCCTGCTTATGTGCATCTGGGGGACAGCACGGACTGATACCAAAACGACGTTGGCAGAGAGTCTGCTGCGTAAAATCAAATGACTTTCAATCAACCATGATTGAAATTCTGAATAGAAGGGAGAACAATGAAGTAGAGGAAGGGGAATGAGGGGAATAGAAGAGGGATAGGAAAAGGGAGGAACAGCAGAACAATATTAACCATACAGGGCTCAGCAGTTGGAGCGCTTTCCTGGCACACTCGAGGACCTGGGTTCAAAACCCGGCCCCACATACACAACTAAGTGTCGGAGAAACAAAGGCCAGATGAAAAAATAAATAAAATTGATTCTATTTTCCTAAAACAAAAATTAACCATATAATGTTATGTGCGTGTATGTGAATTACATTTTACCTATATCTATAATGCACCAATTAAGAGATAAATCAGTTTAAAAATCATATCAAAATAGCTTATTGATATGTGTTTGAATAATTATATACAGTTTTAACATGCATAAATCTAGTTCCCAGTTAAAGTAATGGAGGGAAATCTTGACATGAAAGTAGAAAAGGCTATTGAATGACAGGAAAAAAACACACATCTTAAAATTAAAATTTCTTTTTAAAGTTTATTTTGAACTGTTGCTTGTGAGAAAACAAAACTCCCCCCAAAAGATAAAAAAAAACTAGCAAATCCTTCCTTTTTCCCATTGTGTAGTCTACACATACCAGAACTCTTCAGTGTGGTGATTTGAGAGCTGTATTCATGTGTCTTACAAGTTTATATTGGTGCATCTGAGTTTTATCAAAAATTCCGAAAGTCTTGGGAAAAAAGGATCACAAAGCTTGAATATCCACCCTTGGACATTGGGGGGGAAAGTTTGTAATTTGCCTGCAGTTTTTTTTCCCCACATTTATTAGAAGTATATTGCGATACAGGATACAGATGAGGGGGAAACATTGTCAAAACTGTAGCAATCAATGTGTATAAACTTTGATAACCAGGGGTAATGCTAACACATAGATAAGCTACTATGGGTTTCATCTATTGCAGTTTCCCCCAGAAGAACTCATGTGTTAAATGGGTACCTAGTGTAGGAATAACATCGGCT
>PVKS010032371.1:0-22602 GCA_004027875.1 Aplodontia rufa | reverse complement strand
AAATAAGAAGGTCTTCATACTGTCCCAGAGGTTTTGGTAAGTTGTTTCCTCATTCTTGTTCAATTCCAAAAACTTCGTAATCTCTGTTCTTATTTCCTCTTTTACCCATCCTTCGTTTAAGAGGTAATTATTAAATTTCCAAGTATTTGAATAGTTTCTATTGTTTCTCCTGTTGTTGATTGCTAAGATCATAGCATTATGATCTGACAGAATACATGGGATTATATCCACTTTTTTATATTTGCTAAGATTGTCCCGATGAACTAGGATGTGGTCTATTTTAGAGAAGGATCCATGGGCTGAGGAGAAGAAGGTAAATTCAACTGTCTTAGGATGGAATATTCTGTAAATATCTATTAAGCCCAATTGTTTGATAGAGTAGTTCAGATTGGAGACATCTTTATTGATTTTTTGTTTTGATGATCTGTCTAGAGTTGATAGTATTGTGTTGAAGTCCCCCAGAATTATTGTGTTGAGATCAAAGAGGGGATTAATGTCCTTAATTATTTTTTCCATATATTTGGGGGGGGTTGTAATCAGGGGCATGAATGTAGATTATCGTTTCATCTTCTTGGTGAACTGTCCCTTTTAGTATATAAAGTGACCCTCTTTGTCCTTTCTGACTAGTTTTAGTTGGAAATTAATTTTGTCAGAAATTAGAATTGCTACACCAGCTTGCTTTTTTGGGCCACAGGCCTGGTAGACTTTTTGCCATCCTTTAAATTTCATCCTGTGTCTATTTTTGAGTGTCAAATGTGTCTCTATCAGGCAACATCTTGTTGAATTTTGTTTTTTTATCCAGTGGGTCATTCTGTGTCTTTTAATTGGGGCATTGAGACCATTCACATTCAAGGATAGAATAGATATAGGAGGCTGATTCACAGACTTTGTATCTATTACAGAGTTTTGAGTCATCTTGAAAGTCAGTTTTTGTATAGTATGATTATTGACTTGCTCTTGTTTAAGGATTTAGTATATCTCTGGCATTATTTTCTAAATGGAGAACATCTTTGAGAATGCTCTGTAGAGCAGGATTTGTGTTCATGTATCTTGCTAGCTTGAGTTTATCGTTGAAGTATTTAATTTCCTCTTCACATTTGAAGCTGAGTTTTGCCGGATATATTATCTTGGGTTGAAAGTTGTTATTTTTTAACACTTGAAAGATATTGTTCCAAGCTCTTCTGGCCTTCATTGTTTGTTCTGAAAAATCCATAGTGATCAGAATTGGTTTGCCTCTGAATGTGATTTGGGGCTTTCCTCTAGCAGCTTTTAGAATTCTCTCTTTAATTTCTCTGTTATTCAATTTGTAAATGATATGCCTTGGTGAGTTTCTCAATTGATTAGGTCTATTTGTTTTTCTATAAGCATCTTGGATGTGGTATTCTGGATCAATAGTAAAATGAGGAAAGTTCTCACTTATGATTTCGCTTAAAAGATTCTTGAAGCCTCTTTTTTGCTGTTCGGAGTTTTCCTCCAGGCCAATGATTTTCAGATTATTACGTCTCATCTCATCAAATGTTACTTGGAAGTGCTGATCATGTAATATAAGCTGTTTATCTTGTTTTTCTTTTTTGATTTCTACATTGTTTAGGCAATCCTCATTGTCCAATACTTGTTCTTCGAGAGCTGAAGTTCAATTTTCAGTGGAGTTTACTCTGGTGTTGGTGTCTTCCAGTGAAGATTTGAATTGGTTAACCGTGTTCTTCAATACTGATAGCTCTGCTACATCTCTTTTGAGAATGTCAATATCCTTGTACAGCTGATCTTTCTTCTCCTGAATTTGATCCTTAATTTCTCTGTAGAAATTGTCTCTCATCTCTTGAAATTGCCCTTTGATCTCTTTTCTTATTTCCTCTCTCAACTCTTTGATTGCATTACTAATCATAATGCTCATACAATGTCTTTGGTTTTCATCTACAGCCCTGGTTATGGGATCCTTGGGTGGAGAGCTCTGGAGTTGAGGAGAGTTATTTCCCCTTTTCCTCATTTTCTGAGTCAAAGAGCTTGTCTTTTATTTCAGCCTTGTTACTCTTGTTGGAGTAACTGGAGCTTCTTATGACTTTGCTTTGTTGTGAAGAGGAGCTATTTGGTCAATATAGACCTAAAGAATCCAGACGGTTCTGTGAGAATTTGAGAGGCTATATGTGCAAATACTAGTCCGTTTCAATTAAAACAGATGAGCTGATAATTAGCACCAATAGTAGCAGCTTTCTTTGAGATAACTCTTACTGTGTAGTATGATCCCAAGCAAGTAGCCGTTTTGAGGCATGTCAATTTCTTCATGTATTAGGGTCTCTCTGAAATTAGGGAGAAGGAATGACTAGGAAGTCAAGGAGGTGAATTTGGGAGGTATAAAATCACACCTGTTATAGAGTATAGGGGAACTAGGGATTATGGGGGAGTAGGTTATTCTATTATGACTAAGGAAAACATAGAACTGGGGTGCAGATAGGGTAAAGACTTGGGGTGAGAATGAGAGAAAGATGCTTATATTTAGGGATTACCAGAGTACAGTGGAGGAAGAGGTTAGCAGTAGGGTTCAATAAGACCAAAAGAAATAAGAGCCAATCACCAATACATACACACATATAAGTATTTACATCCCCTGACACCAAAATTCAGTATTAATTCATAAGGCAGGAAAAGAGCAGAGGAAAAAGAAGAAAAAAACCCCCAAAACCCACAGTAATGTTAAAAATTGAAAAATATTATATTCCAGACTGATTCCCATTTAAAAAAAGAATTAAAAATAATAATAATAAAAGAAAAAAATGAAAAAAAAACCCCACAAAACTAGTTGGTACAATTCTGATATTTTCTGGTCCTTATGTCAGGAAGTATGTATCATGGGGTGGTATGTTCAAATCTGACATCAAGCTGGGGATTCTTAGGAGTTGAGCTTGTCTGGGGAGAAGCAGATTGGTTGAGTCTGGTGACCTGGTTTTTCTTAGAGGATCTCCTCAAAATTTTCTGTTGTAAAGTGATATTCAACTCTCCCTGGGCTGTAATCCTGACATGGTTGCTTTCTGCCAATCCACATTCTAGATATTTCTTGTACCGGGGGCTCAGAAGTTGTAGACAATCAAGTTGATCCTATGGTAGATGTGTGGGTCTCTGACTGATCCAAGGAGAGTGGCTAGCCTGAGACTCACTTCCTCAGAATCACTGGTGACCCACTCTGCGTGTCTTGTGATCTTCAGGAATCCCAAGAACTGCTCTGGGGGTTCACTGAAACCCTCAGAAGATGGTCCAAATCATGCCAGTGCTTATGTGATTCTCAGTTGCAAGCACTAGGAGGCGCCCTACTGGAGAGGTCCAGGCCTACAAAGCCTTGGCTGTGCAAGGAGCTCAGATGCTAAGGTGAAGCCTGAGGTGTCCCATATATGCAAAACTTCCTGAGGCAGATTTCAAGCAGAGGCTGAAGCAGAGGATCCCCTATAGAGGGATGCTCCCTGCTGGAGCAAACTCTGTTCACAGTCTCCTCCTATTTGGATGAGAATGGGAGTGGTCCAAAGGGCAGAAGGTCACCAACAGAGAGGTTTGGGAGCTGGAGAGGTGAATGGCAAATCCCTACAGCCCTCAGGGCAGATGGCTAGTTGGGGGGGGGCGGTAACTTCTGTTTCTGATCGTGGGGACTGAGGCCCCAAAGGTTGCTGGGCGACCCGCCCCGCCCTCAGGGAAATGTCACAGTGGTGCGCTGCTGCACAAACAGCTACAAGTTCCCTAAAGTGAACAATTCCCAGCGCTTTATGCAAGATTAGGTAAATTACTAGCAGTCAGATCAGGGAGTTCGCAGCCAGCCGGGTTAGGGTTATGTGGTTAGGAAACTCGCTCCCTTGCCCCATTTCTGCCCTCCGGAGTAGCTCCCCTCCCCCAGGTGTAGGGCAGAGTGCCGCGGGCTCCCCTAAGATCTGCGTTATATTCGTTAATGGACCGTGTTATTCCTTTGGAGTTAAAGAGTTAGCAGGGGATAATATTGCCCCACACTGGGTGCTATGTCCTACCATGGGAATCTGGGTGCTGTCCTGTAGGGTGAGGTGAAAATCAGGAGCTTCTGGGAGTCAGTGACAGTGGGATGAACGCCATTTTGAGAACCCCCAATATTTAATTTTTCAAATGAATAATTTGATCTAACCAAATCGGAGGCTTCCAGCTAGTGGGATGCCTGGAATTCTGATGCCTAAATTATACTGCTTTATTTAGCAATTGCTAAGGGGGAGAAAAAGTTGAAAAAAATATAGCTGAGGGATACAGTAAAATAAGCCCTCCAATTAATGCTACCTGGAAAAAAAAATGTACTGAAATTATAATTATACCAGAGTCACAGGACTCTTAATTCACATTCTCTCAGACACAGGACAAACCTGTTCAAATGTGGAAATCTTCTGGAGAACAGTTTTCTTGTGGCTTAGCCTTTCTTCATTCTCAATCTTCTTCCTTTCATTCTTAATTTATACAATTATAAGACTAAACTAAATGGCATAGGTCTAGACATTATTTGGGTTAGTAAATGCTTACCTAACTTTTATAATACTAACTTCCTGTTTTAACTGATGAAAGAACTAAAGGTTAAAGTTTCACAGCTTGATTAAGATCACATAGCTGATGAATGAAAGAACAACTCGTAATACCTTGAAACATAAGATATCCAGTTGCCCAATATTTTGGTGTTTCCAGGAGCTGAAAGTCCAGCAAGATAATTTGTGAGTCAAGTTTTCAGAGAATTACAACTCTATATATGAATTATTAATAATAATGTTATTATTATTATTATCATTATTATTACTATCATACTGGGAATTAAACCCAGGGACATTTAACCTGTGAGACACATCCTCAGCCCTTTTTTTATGTATTATGTTGAGATGAGGTCTAAGTTGCTCAGGGCCTCTCTCAGTTGCTGAGGCTGGCTTTGAACTTGCAATCCTCTGCTTCAGCATCCAGAGCCAATGGGATTTAATTACTTTTAAGTATCATAAATGTAATGGATAAGTAGGGTCCAGGAGTTTTAGGATAAACTGAAATAAATGGGGAAGCTCTGCAGGAATTAGAGCTTAACCTTTGGTTTAGAGGAAAAATCAACAAATGTTTTGCAAACAAGAAAAATTATTGCAGGCAACTTCCAGATAAACCACAAATCATTAGAGAATCACCCTAACTACACAGAAATACAGAAATAAAAAGATCCTCTCAGGTCAATCAACCATCCGAATTCTAAAGGGTCCTTCCAAGCATCTGCATCTGTGATTCTGAAACTAAAATTACAAATCATAACTAAAAGGAACAAATGCTGTGGCCATCATTCTTAGGACAGTGCCCCTTAAGAACTACCACCAAAGTCCCAGGAGAAATATATTGTTCTCATTGTTTGCTGCACAGATTACCAGTACCTGAATTCATTGATTGCATGAATTTTTGTACATATGACATCATGTGTAACAAGGAAAATAAGCATAATTTTCTCCTCTCTGCGATACTCAACAATAAAAACTGAGGTTACTACATTGAAAATTTGTGAACACCATAAATTACCTTGTCATTCAAGACATTCAATGGGATATTTGAAGACTAAAAGTATTATACTACAAGTTTTTAGATCTGTAGAACAGGATGTATGTTTAATTAAAATCATTTGGTCCAATGTTCTTATAAAACTGAATGATTTTATAAAATTGAAGTAAAGGGCAGTGGAGCTAGTTAGTTGCCCAGTTCTCTTGATTCCTGGACCTCTCCCTCTTACATGTCAGAGAATTTATGCTACTATTCAATCAAGGGACATTCTGTAGGATATTGGCCTCGAACTATGAAGGAAGATAGTGTTAGTGCATGCCAATGACAAGAAAACAACTCCTGGGGCTGGAGTGATGGCTCAGTGATTATATTGTTTGCCTGGCATGCATGAAAACATGGGTTCAAATCCCAGCACCACGCACACAACAAAGTGTCAGAGCAATGAAAACCACACGAAAAACTAAATAAAATTGATTCTCTCTTTTTCTCTCTCTCACTGTCCCTCTGTCTTAAAAAAAAAACAACTCCTTGGAAAAGGAGAAAAATAAGTTGACCTTCAAGAGGTAAACTATGAGATAGACACATTTTTTTTTACAACTGAGCAGAAAATGACAAAATCACCTAAACGTGAAAGAAAGACTCTGAGGCTATACATGTTGACTATAGTCTGATACAACCAGGTTATTTTATGATCAAATATAAAGAAAGAAAATGTCAAAAATAGTCACCTATAAAATTGTAAGTCATCTATAAAAATTTGGCAGTGCACTTCCAAATACTAGTCAAATGAGAGTTAAATTAATTAATCAATTAAGATTTTCTCCTTTCTTTGGCCAAACCATTTGGCTACCATGGTATAGAATTTGACTATGTACAGTACTGAAAAAAAATACAGACTTTAGGAAATGTCTGAAAAATGGTAAGACTATTCTGTAATTATTTGATTTAATATATGCTATCAGGGTAGGCCACATCTCTGAAGAATGGACACTTCTACTATTAATTATCCTGTGTAGAGATCTATCACAGGGCAGGAAATTATGACCAGGGGAATTGGGCATTGGGCTAGGAATATGGATATCGTTTATTTCCTCTGGAACTAGGAGGAAATTTGGCTTGAACTCCAAGATTTTGAAGTTTCTACTGCAGATCTATTACTGACAGGAAAAATCTGCTCCAGGACAAATAGTGACAGGCTGGGAGCCAGGCCAATTACTGGACTGGTAAGAAACTCTAGGTTGTATAAGGTTACGTGAGAAGTCTGAAGCCTCTTCCATTATCTCTGAGCTTCAGTAAAGCCACATTTAAATGTACTAGTTTGTTTCAGCTGCATTGTAATGAACAATAAAGACTCCATCAGTGTTTAGAGCCACTCTAGACAGAGGAAAACAGTGTCCCCTCCCTAGTGGCCAGGATCTGAGATTACAATGGCTGTTAATGGAGGAAGCCCATGTAGGACAGTGATCTCACAGTCTTCCTGGCACTGAAGACTCAGGTAATAGTGGGAGGTAGTTGGGGGAAAGAAAGTCAATAGAACTAGACTGGGGGACACATAAGATAGTACCTTGACATTGTCATAGATATAAGTGGGGTACCCTTTGAAACAGGTTCAATTCCGTGATTCCAGGTAGGGGACAGGGTCATAAGATTTATTTTAATAAGTGGGAGTTTTTTTGTTTTTGTTTTTTTATCACAAACCACCTTCCTGCTCACTCAATACATATTTGAGCCATACAACTTCTGGATCTGTTTCCCACTCTGTCAGAATTTTACCTTCCTTGTCCCAAATTCTGTTATTTTCCATCTAGCATTCATTTTACCTTTCTGTGTATTTTTGTCATTGATTTTGGTTTTGTTTTGCTCATCTACAAGGTGACATCTATTTGGTTCACTATCAGTTACTCCAGGGGTAAGCACAGAACCTGGCCTCTACCATTAACACACACACTCACAAATACCAGGGCTGGAGCTAAGATGAAGCCATCTACTCTCACTGAAGGCTGGACTTGTTTTTTTCTGATTCCATGCTTATCTTGTCACTTTGCAATTTTAGTGAGATACTATTTTTATACAGAAAAGTTCCCGAATGTTGACTGCTTTTAATATCCACAGTAGCCCAGCCGTTAGGAGAGTTATAATTTAAAGAGATAGATTAATTTACAACTGTAAATTACTATTTTATTTTTATTAAATATTATTTGTGTTTATTGCAAGACTTTCCCCAAGAAGAGAACTTGCATGCACCATTCAAAAATTTCATGTTTTTGGGCTGGAGCGGTGGCTCGGTGGTTACTGCGCTTGCCCCGCATGCGCAAGTACACAGGTTCAAACCCCAGCACCCACATACACAACTAAGTGTCAGATCAATGAAAGCCATGGAAAAACTCAATAAAAATTTATTCTATCTGTCCCTCTTTCTCACTGTCCTCCTGTCTCTTTAAATTTTTTTTTTTTTAAATTTCATGTTTTCAAACCCCAGAACTAAAGGAAAAGCCCTGGCCTTTAGTATATTCAACAACATGATAGAGACCCACCTTTGATGTGAAAAGGGCTATCAACCCTCTTTTTTCTATATGTCTTTATACAACTCATCCTGCCTTTATTTCTTCTTTTGAGCTATTATAGGAAAGATCAAATATTAATCACAATTATCAGAGGGAAGCTCTGTAATAAAACTTAAAACTATGCGGGGCTGGAGTGGCGGCTCAGTGGTAAAGGTGCTTGCCTGGCATGTGTGAGGATGTAGGTTCAAATCCCAACACCATGTGCACAACAAAGTGTCAGAGCAATGAAAACTGCATGAAAAACTAAAGTTGATTCTCTTTACTCTCTCACTGTCCCTCTCTCTTTAAAAAAAAATATATATATATATGTTACACATATAATTAATAGAAAAATAGGGTCATATCTCTTTTCCATCAGAAAAAAATATCCTAAGAAGGGTTTGAGAAAATATGGCATCACTATTTAATCTGAAAATATTGATACACATAAATGATCAGAAAGTACTTTCATAATTCTATCACCTTCTTTATCTTCTAATTCTTATAATGAATATTGATAATAATTTTGATAGCATTAACCAAAAAAAAAAGGGTATCTTCATTATGGAAATCATAAAGAAAATATCCCAATCCCTTGTTTTCCAGGTTTGTAATTTGTTTTTTATTTCCTCATTCTATCATCCATAGAAATTGGGGTTGATGCATTACTAGTAATCAGTTACACTGAGTAGAAATAAAAACTAAAAATGGAGAAAAGACAGCAATTCCTCACACTGTAATGAGAAGCAGTATTTTAGAACCTTAAGATGTTATACATCATAAGAGACACCTAAAGTCAGCTGAAGTCAAACCACTGGCTTTCATCCATAGATAATTAAAATGACCCCCTGTTTCAAGATGTAAGTCAAGGATTTTCAGGAGTACTGTAATCTTTAATGGCTAACCTTCAGGAAATTTTCTTCACAACCTGGGAAAGGTACTGAAAAGAAGCTTATGGACCAAGAAGAGAATTTAATGGGCTCTTAACCCCTTTCAATTGAGGTATAAGATGTGGGATTAGGAAATGGAGCAACTATTTAAGTCTCTTCATTCTATTTTTCACTCAGCTCAGAAAGAGTCTAGCTAGAAAAAGTGCAATCACTTAAAATTGTATGTGCATCTTCATTCTTTTGAGTACTGAACTTTCACAATTATGAGAATCTTATATAGGTATCTCTAGACAACACAAAATCTCAATTTCCTACCTATAAATTAATGTATTATAGTGATATCAAAAAGAGTGATTTTAAATGTTAAAACTGTATCAGAATATCATACTAAAGGAAAAAAACATTTCTGGCAGGCTGAGAGTATTATAAAATTGAAACATAAATTTAAATTGTAAAAGCGTTAATTTCTTGGCCTTAAATATGTTTAATTGTTACTAATGTGTGTTATACTAATTAAAAATGCCTCCTCAATAATTATATGAAGAAGCTGCAAAGCTTTTAAGACTCCTGCTAATCCAGCACCCTCTGGTTGCATGTTTCTAATTTGTTCATTTTAATGTACCAATTATGTGAATTAGAGCAAATAAATATGTTGTAAAAAATCTCTCTTCTGAGACTCTGACCCCCAAATGTTTTGAAGCAGTTAGAGCAATCCTTGTTCTAGCTCAATTATTCTATTTCTAGAGTAGATTAAAGGATTAAAAGGCTGATTTATTTAATTGTGAATACACAGATATATCTTGAGGTTTGATGATTTTTAATGTGAATTCTCAGGCACAAAGTTGTCTTATCTTGAACGAGTACAAAGACAAAGTCAGATAAAATCTACAATGAATTACTATACCAATTTTAGTGAAAATTTAAATAAAAATCATATTATATTAAAGCTACACAAGAAAGAATAAGACTCTTTTACATGCACTGTTTATTTATGGCAAGCACTAATGAGTCCACAAATGTTGTGGTTCAAAGGATAGGAACATGTTATATCATTTTAGACTAATAAACTTTTGACATAGGTCTGACATTTTTGTTGTTTGTTCACATAGATTGCATATTTATTTCTCTGTTTAGAAATACCCTTTCTTTTCAGGGTCATATTTCTTATTGAGTATATAAGGACAGGTTTCAGCATTTTAAAGCAGAATAAAATATTCAGTTGCTGGATCTCTACCCTTTCCAGGCCACCTAGCAGATAATGATCACTCTCTCCACTTAGTAGATTTAATGGTGCACCCACCTGTCCAGTGCCTATAAAAAAAGAAGAAGACTGACACACATCTTTCTCATGTGAAAGAATACTCAGTGGGAAAATTAAAGCTTCCCAGGTAGTGAAGTTTCTCTTAGCCCAATAACTGAATCAATATTGATGGGAATCTGATTCAATTTATTTTATTTTTATTCAGATTGTAAAAATGTAGTATATCCAATGGAAAAATTTAAAACTCCAAAAAGCAATAGTCATTCATAACTCCATACATTATAGGCTCCAATACATACATTTGTTTCCTCTTATGTCTAAAACGTGTTTGAAATCATACTTAGTTTGTGTTCTTAAATATTACTATAAGAATTTTCTGAAATAATAAGCAATACTATTTATAATCTTATTTATAATTTTAGGGCTATATAATTGCCTACTCACTGGATAGCAAACAGGAGATCATACACTATGATGATGTCGTAGTCTTATTAATTCCTCCAGTGTTTCATAAGTTTGTTTCCAGTTTTTTTGTGGTTGTATATAACAATCTCTGGATACCACTATATATATATTTGCCATAAAATAATGTATTTTGATGTTTCTGAATAAGGCATATCTCATCTATTTAATACAGATATTCACATATGGTAAGTTGTCAGTAGCTGTCCCAGAGATAACTTTTCTGGAAGCAAATATGTCACTGAATTAAAGTATCACCAAGTGTTTGATAAGCACTAATGTGCCAAATATTAATGACTAAAAGTGAGGTGCTAAACATGGTCTCCCTAGTTTTCTTCTTGGAGGTAGAAGGTATTTCATAAGTTATAGGCTGTGATTCCACTCAACATACAGCCCATGAATTCCTCACTACTGTAAATCCCTCCCATTCCACTGAACTTCCGAATATCTATTGAACTCCTCAGATTGTATTTTCCTTCTTCCACATGTATGTCTTCCAGTAATACATATTATGCTACATTTTTTTAAGAAAATGAAATTATCCTAAATCATGCCATAATGAAGCTTCTATTTCTAGTAACAGCAAGATAGGTGACAGAGGCTGAACTGTGCCCCTGAAATGCATCCAATGCCCTAATTTCTGGATATGCAAATGTTGTGTTATATGACAAAAGGAACATTGCCTCATTGGGGAATTGAGTTTTGGAGGGGACATATCATATTCAAACAACAGAAAGGAAAATACCTTCTTTTTAGAGCCTCCGAAAGGAATCACTTTGCCAGTAAGTTGATTTTAGCATGGGAAGCTGATGTTGGACTTTTATCCAAAATGATAAGAAAATGAATTTGTATTATTTTAACTCACTAAATTTGCATTAATTTGTTATAGCAGTAACAGGAATCTAATACAATTAGTACTTTATATTCTTGATGGAAAATTTGGCAGATGCTAATAAAAGATCAGAAATAAATCATATCAAATATCAGTTAATACATTGGTGAATTTTATTCAAGATAAATCTATATCTACACATATATCTATCTTTACACACAAAATAATAAAATAAATATATCCACGTACATACATGGAATCACTCTGTTGGTCACATTGCACTGCGGCACTGTTTTTTTCATGCAGTAATTTTCTAATTTCCAAGTTTTCTGATAACATGATATTCTCCCTATTTTTATAACACAATTCTTTATTGAGAATGAAGGCAGTTTTTCTACATTTTCTATATTAAATCTATACATATTGTTGTATAACTCCACATTATACCAATTTAATTCCTTTATCTGAAATGATTGGACCTGAATTGTTTTGGATTCAGATTTCTTTATATTTTAGAATATTTGCATATATGTAATGAGATATATTTGAGATAGGACCTAAGCCTAAATGTGAAACTCAATTACGTTATAAACACATCTGATATACAGAGCCTGAAGGTAATTTTATACAATATTTTTAAATAATTTTGTGTGTGTGACATAATTTTATGGAATACAATTTCCACTTGTTGCATTATGTCTGTGCTCAAAATGGATTGTGAAGGATTTCAGATTTCAGGTTTTCAGATCAGGATTGCTCAACCTTGATCTAAATAAACAACATCATAAATCTCTGTTTGAATATGATTACTTGCTACAGTTCATCTAAGAAGTAGTGTTACTAGGGGCTGGAACGGTGGCTCAGCAGTTACAGCACTTGCCTGGCATACATGAGGACTGAGGTTAAAACCTCAGCAACAAAAGCCACATGAGAGACTAAATAAAATTGATTCTCTCTTTCTCTATCACTGCCCCCCCCCAAAAAGAGTAGTGTTACTAGTTCAAAGACTGCATCTATTTTAATATATTTGATTAAAAAAATTTCCTGCACAAATATTTTTCCAATTTACATGCTTTCAAGTAGTGCATTAGAATACCCATATTTGCCAAAATTTCTATTTCTCATTTCAGTAAGTTATTTTGAAAGAAAAGTGGTTAATTATCACAATTTATTTACATTTTTATAGCTACAGAAACCAAATATTTCTTTTATGACCATTAGGAGTTTATACTTTTTAAGTTTGTGAATTTTGGTTTACAACTATACTTATTTCAGTATTATGGTGTTTTTTACTAATTTGTAAGAGTGCTTCATGTAATTATAGATGAAAATTCTATGTAACATATGTAGGAACACATTATTTATAATATAATCTTTTTTATCTTTGCTTCTTAATTTTTTGAATGTCTCATCTCTGGTTTTACACCTTTGATGCCCAAATATAAGAAAAATATTCATGTTTCTAGATTTCATATTATCTTTACTTTAACCTTAAACTCTTTAAACCATTGAAGTATGTTTCTTTACACAAGTGAGAAGTTGATAATTTCACTTTCTTTTATTTAATTCTCTTCTATCTCAAGAAACATGGTGCCATTTTATTCTTCAGTTCTAAAGACATTGATAAGGTCAAGAAAACAAGGGATCTGTTATGAAGATGGGGTATAGGATGGATTCCCTGTTGGTCCCAGGAAAGTATTTAAGGTCAAGAAGAATAAGGAAAATGCATGTGTAGATCTTTCCAGAGCAAGGCAGCTAAGCCTGAAAAGGGTAAAGTGACCATTTTGGTGTTGTCTGGCAAAGTGCCATAGCACGAGGCAAGTGATTCTGTAGGTAAGTTGCCAGCAAGCTGGTAAAACTAGCTGAAATACTATGAGGAACTACTTTATAAAGGTCCTTAAACCCACTAATGAGGAAGGAGCCTTCATGGCCTAATCACTTCTTAAAGGCCTCATCTCTTAGTATTCTCACATAAGCAACCCCTGGATTTCAGAGTGGCTGTATTCAAACCATACCACTGCCCTTGTAGCATAAGAAGAGTCATATACAATTCATAAATGAATGTGCATGGCTATGTTCCAATAAAATCTCATTTACCAAAACACATGGTGGGCTAAAATTGTCAATGTTTTATTTTAGGTGTCTTTTTTTTTTTTGGTAAATTCTTGAATAAAATTCTAAATTTTTACTTTTTTTCTTTAGCATTTGGATCATATAGACATTTATTCTTCTCTGTCTGCAACTTTTGAAATTTCCCATGAATTTAGTATATAAAGTTCTTGGTGTCAACATTTTCCTACATATTATATTTACATTCTTCTTGGTCTAGGAGTTATTTAGTAAAGTTGTCAGTTTCACTCTTAAATGTTATAGAATGTGGTAAGGTTTTGAAAATAGGCACATGGAGAAGAATAATTAAAGGACACAATTTATTGGCATTTTAGTATTAGCAATGACATGGGCTGTTGTTTGCAGGTTAAACAGTCTCAGAAGAGTAATCCATTGTCTTGTACTCCCAGAACTGGAGTTATTTGGACACAAAGAGGCCAGAAAGAATCATAGTAAAGAGATTATTAACCACAATTAGGAAAGTATGAAATAATTTTAACTTATAAGACAATGCCCACAGAGAATGGTTTTAGATTAAGAAGCTTAAAGAATTGAAAAGAAAATATATGAAATACATGAGTCATAGTAGAATCCTGAAAATTTGGGGAGTTGGTGGAGTTGTTAATTTTATTTTGTTATTATGTTTTTATATTGTAGTACATTCAAAGAACTTATTCTCTACTATAGCTACATTTGGCGAACTATTAGAACTACTTTGTTTTTCCCCCCAAGAGTTCAATGAGTATTATGAAAGAAATGCTAAATCTCTGTAGAATACTGGTTTATTTATTAATTTATTTGTGTTCTTATGATCTCTCCAGTACTATAAAATATGTATTCATCTTCCATTAATATTATTGCTTCTTTCTTCGTCTCCTTGACTTTCTACCAACTATACATTTTGCCTTTTTAATGTATTTTGATATTGGTTATTTGATATAAGGTATATATATTATTTATTTTCTTTGAATGTTGTTCCCTTCTTCAATAATAAATAGTGTATTTAATATGTTAGTATTCAGTGCACTTTGCTTGGCATTAGTGTTTCTACCTCTACTTTCTTTTTATTTAAGTGAGGCCCATGACCTTGCCCATCCTTTGCTCTTGATATTTGTGAATTCGTTTTTAATGGTGTGTAATGTGATTTTGATTTTATATACTGCAGCTTTATAATCTTTTCTTTTAGTAAGCAATTTTGAGGTGAGGATTTCCTTATTATTATATTTATTTGAACATTTAAATAAGAATTCAGGAATAAGACAGTTTAAACACTAGCCATTCCAGTACCTATTTTACCTTGAAATTAATTAATAATGACATTTTCAGCCATGATCTCATAGGTTTTATGAATTTGTTTTTTAAACTCCTAAGTGGAATTTTTCCACACGAAAAATGTTTTTAATCTACAGAGTGGAATGTGCCATTCAAAAATCTCATCATTAGACTTTAAAAAATCAGTTTTCATTAAGATTGATGGACAGAAACCTAAAGGCTAGTCAATGAGTCAGGTATACCTTTTGTGTTACGTTTAACATCTTCTCTGGCTAGTTAACAAATAGGGATGAGGGTTGGAAATGACAGCCCTGGGTATGAGCTGACCCAAAACCCTGAAGAAAATGTCCCCCTGTGGACTATCACTTCACATGTTCCACCTGCCAAAAGTATGCAACAAGACAAAAGCAAATCAGCTGATGAAGGAAATCAAATGGCACTTGATGACTACTTTAAAAACATGAATTATCAAGACCCCAGGACACATGAGTATTAAAGAAAGAAAATAAATGTAGTCTTTTTCTAACTTAAATCAAGCTAATAGGAGACTGTTGGCTTCTTCCCACCCATGGTACACAAATTTTTACTTACTCAATTACGTTCTATAACAATAACCTAGATTCAATCACCTAATGTTGTTCTGATCGGAAATTCACACAGCAATTCCCAAGAAGGTTAGCTGTTGTAAGATTTATGGATAAGAACTGAGTTGGTCCCTGGTTATAAACTCTATGGCCACATCATCAATTTAGAGGCTGTATTCTCAAATTCTGTGCTAGCTGAATTATGAGGACTAAAGTTGTTCTGTCTCTGCTAGATCATATTCCTCTAACCTTTCTGAACATGAAGACGTCTAACTCCTACATTACAATCTCAAGAGATCACATTTTTTCCTAAGTGCATGCCTCCTTCTTATAGACCCACAACATATAAGGGGGGAAAAGTAAGTGAAAAGAGCATAATTCATAGGTATAGCCACAATTCAAAACAGAATATTTGAAGGTTGTAGATTTACTATGTTCTTTTATGACTTTCTGCTATCGGGCTATTCCCATCATAAAAAAAAAAGTTCCTAGATGCATAAAGTGAACCTCACTAAGGCACACTATCTCAAGGTGCTATAGCACTGAAGAGCAGTAGAATTCCTGGAGAGATGGGCTTTCAACAAAGGAATTGCATTAGCGGAGGCAGCAAGTGATAAAGCCCTGCTTTCCCTTTTGGAAAGGTCATTACAGTGAACTTTTCTTCCTTTATGATAGGTGGAAGCAATCAGAAGGAAGATACCCAGACACTAACATTAAATCCTATTGCCATCATTACCTCCCCTAGTCAGTCTGGGAGTCTGGGGGAATGATGATACACAAGTCCAATATATGTTATATATAAATAGTAATGTAACAGCAGTATCAAATTTTTTGTCAGGCAATTAAACTTTACACCAAGCTAATTCAATTTTGCTGCTGTTTTATTAAGTCCTATGGAAAAAAAAAACAAAAAGAAATCTGTTCTTTCTGGTAAATCATGAGTTGCAGAACACATTTCTTAATACAAGCTCTTTGTTCTGCTATTTTGATATATTAAATATCCAGCAACAAATTTCTAGGGTCATAAATCTACAGTGATAAAATTAATCCTATTGCTGAAGACAAATAAATATTTTATTGCAGCTTTATGAGCTTTTGTTCCCTCTTCACTTGCAAGTAGATGTTGTTTAGTGGTACAAAGACATTTTGCTTCTCTGAAATGTATTAGAAACAATGTAGCAGTAAGGGAATCCATATCTACAAAACTGTGCATCCTTAATATTGAAAGTTCAAGCATATTTCTCACACAAAAAATTATAAAGAATAATGTGACAATAGAAAGTATCCAGCTCAACTTAGTTTATATCCTCAAATTTTTTGAATTTCAATTGTGGGCACTAATTCTATTATGTGACACTTGTTATGATGTCCACATGTTTTGTTTTTGTATTAGGAAAACAATGAGCTTTATGAGTCAAGATAAAACACAAGATGAAATACTCATGAAGATATAATTCCTTTAATAATCAAGAATATGCAAACCTTGGCGGTTATAATGAAAGTTTTATATGAAACGTTCAGTGAAAATGACTTGTGAGGGATGAGGAAGAAAAAGCTCACAGACAATGCAGCTTTCTGTCATAAAAAAAAATTCATTTTGGTTCACTTACCTTCAAAATATTTTCACAAAACCACAGAAAGATCAGTTTATTCCCTCCATATACAAGGAGAAAAAATTGAGAACAGCATATGGGGATTACTTCCTCGAAAATATTTTGTGCCAGAACCCAAGATTTGTCCTTTGTAATCTGACTACCAGTCCCTTAATCTTAGTATGCTTTGATTATAATTCATCAAAATTACTAAACATTATAGAAACTTTGGCTAATTTGGTTCAGGCAAAAGTCTACAGGAGTGTTTTCCAAAATCTGTTCATTGTGCACCTTGGCTTTTAGTCTTGAGCAGAATATTGCATTCTGCCTTTCTGGGTCCACACCCTTGACTACCAGACAAGGTGTTCAACTAATTCCCATGCTCCCCAAGTACGAATTCCAATGGGCAAGGGGACTACACAGAAATGGGAATACACAAAAGCACTTTATCTGTGCCAGAAAGCAAAATGTATATGCCAACTTTACTCATATTCTGGAAGCTAGCAAAGAGTAACAGAATAATGTAGTAGAATATAACAGAATAATGTATTTCAAATACAATATATACAGATAAGAAATGTAAGCATAATAAGGAGTAAGAAAAAAGTGAGCTCCCACTTCCAGGCAAAACAAAATAATTGGGACCTTATTAACCTTTCCTATCTGAAAAATGAAAGAAAGAAAATGAGAGAGACAAAAAGGGAGGGTGGTAGGGGTAGGGAGAAAATGGGAGAGGAGTTTTTGAGACATTAGATATGAGGTAATTAAGGAAAGCAGTCCCTCGAGATGGGAAACAAACAAGGGAAACCCTACAACTGCCCCAGTGTACTGACATGAAAAAAAGTCCAGATGTAACACAGGGAGGGTGAACCCGGGCAGGACCCAGAAACTCCTTGAGATGAGAAAATAAAATGAAAGTCTAGAGAGGTGGTTTGAGTTTCCAGGAAAGATGACTGGAGAGGAGAGTTATACAGAGAACTTCTTAATAAGAAGTACATTTAATACTCAAAAAACTAGGGATGAGCCCACCACATGATCCTGCTATTCCACTCCTGGGAATCTTTCCAGGGGATTTAGAATCAGCACATTATAGTGACACAGCAACATCTATGTTCATAGCAGCTCAATTTACTATTGCTAGGCTATGTAAACAACTCAGATGTCCCTCACTGGATGAATGGATCCAAAAACTGAGGTACATTTATACCATGGAATTTTACACAGCAATTAGAAACAATGATAGTGCAGCCTTTGAAGGTAAATGGATGGCTATGGAAGAAATTATGCTAAGTAAAATCAGCTTAACCCACAGAACTATTGGTCAATTGTCTCCACTCATCTGTGGAGGTTGGGACTAGACCCTGGCCAGTGAGAAAGTTGGTCTATTAGCATGTGTTAAATCCAGATAAGATGTAATGCTATACAACAAAATTTTAGAGATGCTGTGGGAAGGGGAAGGGAGGGATAAGGGTGGGTAATTGGGAGGGCACTCCTGAAGGTAATTGTAATATCCAGAATCTATACACATTTTATATTATTTTGTTAAAAACTTGTCTGGTTGTTCAAAAATTTAAAAAAATTAAAAAAAAGAAGTCCATTTATTAACAATCAAACACATTGTCACTTAAGCACTGTATTTTCTATCTTGTTTTTCAGCCAAGTATGACTGTATGGCTGCTTTGGCCAATGAGATATAAGAAAGTGCTGCATGTTGAAATTAACAGAAAATATATATCTTTTTCTACTATGATTTTTCAAGTTTGAGCTGTTTTATTGGATGATGAACCTGAGGGATAAAAGCAATAGGAATGTGGATTATTGGACTTCTTCCCACAATGATAATCTGCTGAGATGTCCATAGTCCTCTTTGTGTCTCAGTCATTGGTCCACACAAGTTTATACATAATCCATTCAGGGTTGGCAGCAATCTTCCTTTCTACATGCCCTTGACTTATATCCTTGGGCACATCCAACAATGCAAGGTTAGAGTACGGAAAACTCTACCAAGCGCTATAATTCTTAGACAAAACACAGAGAATTGTTATTCTTAGAACTCGCTGTCTCTCTAGGGTCTACTTGAGTATTAGATCACAATTTTTTCTCATGTCAGATTTCAAATATATAGGAATATATATTTCAAATATATCTCCTTTTTCTTTTGGGGGGATCAATAAATGTCCTTTTAAAAATAGTCTCCAAGGGGCTGTGGGAAAAGAGGAACACTACTACACTGCTGGTGGGACTGCAAACTGGTTCAGCCACTATGGAAAGCAGTGTGGAGAATCCTCAAAAAATTAAGGATGGAACTACCTTACGACCCAGCTATCCAAATCCTGGGAATTTCCCCAAAAGACTTAGAATCAGCGTATTATAGCGATGTGGCTTCATCAATGTTTACAGCAGCTCAATTTACTATAGCTAGATTTTGGAACCAACCCAGATGCCCCTCACTTGACGAGTGGATACAAAAGCTTTGGTACATATGTACTATGGAATACTACTTGGCCATTACAGAGGATGATATTATGGCTTTTGAAATCAAATGGATGGAGATGGATAGAATTATGCTTAGTGAGGTCTCCCAAGCTCAGAGACTCAAGGTCTGAATGGTTTCTCTCATCTGTTGATGCTAGAATTTATGGCACTTCCTGGCTGTCAAAAAACAATGCTCCTTGGATGTTTTCATGTCTCTGTGCAGTCAAGCCTTTTTGAACAAAGAGACTGGCACTTGTTTAAGAGATGACTGGATGGCAAACCAGCTGTGGAAGATTAAGGTAGAAGTTTCCAGAGAGATTTAGGGCACCTGTCTAGAAACTATTAGTGTATTTATTCCCAAGGGTGATAGAGTCTTCCCTTCATGCCCTCAGGGAAAACTTATTCACATTACGCAACAAAGGATCTCTCCCCTCCAGGGGAAGATGTTCTAGAAGTTAATAATTTTGGGTTTCTTTTCCTGTGGTACAAATATCATTGCATGTGAAGGTAATATCTGGCTCTCATGGTCTAGTGAAGAGCTGGGGCATGGGGAACTGACACACACTGTTCTGTGAATAAGACTTTTACTGGAATTTAGAGTTCTGTTTCTCTTTAGATAAGTGTATATTGAGAAATCAACGATTAATAACAAAAAAAATAGTCTCCAAAATACTTTGTTTATGCCTTTCTATTTCAATAAGGGTGCAGGCTTCTGAAAATCAAAAGTCATAAAGAAACAGTTTTCTAATTCTAATAAACAGCAAGATATATAAATATTATTCTATTACACCAGATTTTAATGACCCTCAAGTTTACTTCCTGGCTTTTGAGATATGTTTTCTTTTTTTTTTTATGGAAATAGAGATACAATTGAGGGAGAAACATTATCAAACCATCAAAAGTCAATGTATGTATAATTAGTTATCCAAGGCTAATGCCAAATGTGGAGGCCCAGCTTGAGTTTCCCCTGTTGCTGTTTCCCCCAGGAGAACTCCTGCATTAAATGGGTATTGAGATATGTTTTCTGATATAAAGAATGGATTATTTAAAATTTTAGAAATTTTATTTTAATAAATAATTTAAGAAGATTTTGTATCCTAATAAAAATAATTTGAAATGAAATGTTAGCTTCTTTTACAGTAAAAAGTTGTCATCTTTGCACTTTTTTACATGTATATTCTCATCTGGAACTTTTGTAATAGATAACCTCCTGACCAAAGATAATCACAACAGATAGATCACAAATGATGATGTATTATAATTTAAAAATTCTGAGAAATAATCAGACATGGAAAAATATTTGAGTGTGTTATAAATTATGATATGCATATACAAAATACTAAGCCAGAAAAACTGAGGAAAAGTAAAGTGAGAAACTCTGGATCCTCTCTCCAGTAGATCAACAGTAACTGTTAGCAACTATAAAAAATAATTGATAAAGGGCTGGAGCGGTGGCTCTATGGTTACAGTGCTTGCCTGGCATGCATGAGCACGCAAGTTTGAACCCCAGCATCACGTACACAATGAAGTTTTGGAGCAATGAAAGCCACCTGAAAAACTAAATAAAACTGATTCCCTCTCTCTCTCTCTCTCTGTCCCTCTCTTGTTTAAAAAAAACAATTGATAATATTTGAAATTTCTCCTAAGATTATATAGTAAATATAGAAATGTTTATTCAAGATCTGCTAAATCATGGTAAAAAAAGCAAGAGACAGTAACATCAAGACATAATTTACTCCTTCTCACTTCCCTAGCTCAGAAAGATGGAAGCTCTACTCCAAGCATATATACCCAAGAAGAGAAACTCTCTTTCACTCCAAGATCCAGGCTAGAATTATAATATTTCTTCAAAATAGCATACTTCCAGTGTTTTTCACCTACTAGCCTCAAACTCTGGCACCATGCTGCAAAAGCTCTATTCCTGGAAAGAGCAGCAGAGATATTGGGGACACCCTTTATCCACCCAATTCTCACTTGTAGGGAAGAATGTAGGCAGACCTTTTTTTTCACTATTATAGTAATAGAGAAAAAAAAATCTGAGAGGTAATTGGATGTGGAAAAATAATGAAACTATTAGACCCTAATTACAATTTCTCCACATCACCTGTATGCCAGAGGTTCCACTGAAGGAGAAGAAAGAAGAGAATATCAGAAGCTACTACCTTCTACTGCCCTGTCTATAGAAACAGACAGTTGTTCTTACACAAAACTCTGGAGCAGAGACAACTGTGTTATGTGAAGCAGAGAGAGGAAGGATATAAAGATAAAGAGTTCTAAAGTTCTCCCTAAGAGTACCCAGTTACATGAAATGGTATACGGAGAAAGAAGTTCAAGAGTAAGAACATTTCGAATAAATGGATATTAGGTAGTGAGCAATTAAGAAGGGGTGTAACTCTGTAACAGCAATAAAAGCAAAAGCAAAATAGCCATAAATTTAACAAAAAAAAAAAAACAAGGGAAAAAAACGTTTCAGAAGAACCTTTCTGGGGTTGGAGAAATCCTCTTAAGTCTGGCCTCAAAGACTATGCTTGCGATCAAGCCCAACTTTAATTGGATTAGATTTCTGATTAAACTATGACCCAGAGTATTATCAATAGTAACAGAGCAATCAGCTAGAAATTAGTGGAGGCAAAATTCTGGGTGTGATACAATATAGAAAGGACACTCAATAGATTACCAGGAATTCAGAGAAAAAGACCAAGATTAAACCACTGTCATTCCGTCCAGAAGAGAAAGTTAAGGAGTGTGAGAGTGTCAAAGCTGCACTCTGGAACAACAGCTTTGACTGAGTTCAGTCAAGTCACTAAGAAATAATTAGGAAAAAAAAAAAAACAATGATCATCTCCACAGTGCATTACAGTATCAGAACTGATAAAATAGATTATCCAATATTTAGTTTTTAACCAAATTTGCAAATTAAAAAAATAAGGAAATAAAAAAGAATGCATAGCCATATTCAGGATTAAAAAACCCAGAGATCTAAGGGTCGATTGTCTCCACTCATCTGTGGAGGTGGGGACTAGACCCTGGACAATGAGAAAGTTGGTCTAGAAACATGAATTAAATTCAGA
>PVKS010032370.1:0-22603 GCA_004027875.1 Aplodontia rufa | reverse complement strand
CCCATGTTACCAGACCAACTTTCTCATTGTCCAGGGTCTAGTCCCCACCTCCACAGATGAGTGGGGACAATCGACCCTTAGATCTCCGGGTCAAGCTGATTTTACTCATCATGATCTCTTCCATAACCATCCATTTACCCTCAAAGGCTGCAAGGTCATTGTTTCTAATTGCTGTGTAATATTCCATGGTATAAATGTATATTGGTTTCTCTTAATGCCTTATAAGAATCCTTTGTATAATCTGGATACAAGCCCTTTGTCAGGTATGTTTTGCAAATATTTTCTCTAATCTGTGGTTTGCCTTTTTTGTTTCTAATTTTGATGAAGTCAAATTTATCCATTTTTATCAATGGTTCATATTTTTATGTTCTATTTAAGAAATCATTGTCTTGGGGCTGGAGGGGTGACTCTGCGGTTAGGGTGCTTGCCCTTCATGTGCAAGTACACAGGTTCAAACCCTAGCACCACATACACAGCTAAGTGTCAGAGCAACGAAAGCCATGTGAAAAACTCAATGAAAATTGATTCTCTCTCTCTCTGCCCTTCTCTCTTAAAAAAAAAGAAAGAAAAAAAAGAAATCATTGTCTTACCATAAGTTCACAAAGATTTTTTTCTGTGCTTTGTTCTAAAAGATTTTTTATTTAGCCCCTGTGTTTTTGTCTATGATCGATTTGATTCAATTTTTATATGGTGCTAAGAAAACATCAAGATTTATCTTCCTCAGTCCTCATGCAGAATCATAGTTATTTCAGCAGCATTTATTGAAAAGACTGTCTTCCTCTTTGATTTATCCTGGTATCTTTGTTGAAAATAGATTTTTATTTTAAGTTTGAAAGAATAAAAGGAGTTCCTAGTAGGGGTAGTCACCACTATTACAGAGTAATAGAAATAGTCTGCCTCAAATTAAACAAACAAGGGTGTCATCTCATTTATACCAAATAAATAGTTTCAACAAATTCTATAAAAGAGATAAATGGAATGTATGTAGGTCATTATAGAGAAAATAATACTATTTACCAATGATAAGGGACAAGGGGTGCAATGAAAACATCTTGAAATGGATGTTTAAATTGTAGATTATAAAACATGTGCCTAAGTGAATTCAGTCATCTATTTTATTACTAGGCATAAAAATATAAGGAAAAAGATAATAATTGTTCCTTTAAAAAATAAGTCAAGAATATACATACCCACAAACACGTATATATGTTGCCAAATATAGAAATTTATCATACTTTAATAGAAAAAAGAGAAAATAAATAATAAGAGAAATTAATCTATTCCTGGTTTGAATAGTCTTAATAAAGATGACAATGCTAACAAAGTCAGTTTATAGATTTAGTTATACAGTTATCATTTAAGATCCCAAATGGATGTTGATTGATAGTGTAAAACACAGAGTAAAAAAGCAGTAAGAATTTCAGAGGGAAAATGTTTTTTAAATATTCTCAAAATAATGAGAGGATTAGAATTAGATGCATATATTATAAGAAAATGAATTAGGACTCAGGAGCCACAGTGGAAGTGCAGAAGAGATTAGCGATTAGACCAGAAATCTAGGCACAGTATAGTTGCTAAAGTCGAGTACCAGCTTAGCTGGGAATTTTCTGGCTTTGAAGGCAGAGAGAGAAGCTTGAGTTTCAAAAGGGGTTGCAAATCCAGAAGCAACTAGGCAGATGCTGTAAATCACATAAGTGGGCTGGGTATAATACAACAGGAAATACTGGACTTTTGAATTTTGTATTTGTGCCTCATGTAGAGGAGATAGCTGCTACTTGGTTCTAGCTTAGTTTTGGCATGTCAGAGGAGCCTGTGATGCTAAGTTTTCAAGAGAGGCCAGAAAACTGGTAGGAGGAAGAGTAGGAGTTGTCGCAAGACTTGTTGGATCTTATAATTTTTAAATGTGGGCAATTAGTGTACTGGCCAAACAAAATATGTGGGGGTTGAAGGATTCCTCATTGAGTAAAGATTACATACCTATAGTTTTCATTGTCCCATTAATAATTGTGTACTTTCAAGAGGAACAAAGAGAATTTAGCCATTCTAAACTAAAACTTCTTCCAAAGTATGTTAACAAGAATACCTAAACATAGATTAGTAACTGCAATGGAAGTAAAATAGAAAAAGAATAAATAAACTGGTAGTCGTTTAATATATATGAGAAACCAAGTAAAATAAAACCTGTGAAAGTAATCTGTTTAATGGAAAGTATTAGGTTGAGTGATATAAAGAAAGCCACCTTTACATGGAATTCAAACTAATACTATGCAAACTTAAATTCAGGAAGAGTTAAATATTTTAAAATGAATACTATACTTACCTTTGCTGTAGAAAGCAGATAATTTATACATTTTTACAGCTATAAAGAAATTAAATGGTACCAAGGTTGGCATGTTTGATTATGAAACATTTGATTCTCTGATGCAAAGATAAAAGCAGCACAATGGAAGCAGCATGAGTTGTTCTTTAATATAAGTAAGACTTTCCACGTAACTGGGGATGATTCCACAAGGTTGAATCTAGTAGGCAACAAAAGGACAATTTACACTGTAGAACATAACAATAATATTTGGCCTAAAGAGCTTCGTTTATAATATTAATATAGTAGTAGTGCCCACTTCCTGGGGTGTGTGGAGGAATACATGTGGTAATGATATATACTCAGGCACAGTGCTTGACACTAAACATCAGCTGTTTATTATGATCACCTTCATGAGCATTGTCTTCCAAAACAAGTTTCTAAGGTAGTTATCAAAGCTTCTTCACTCTTTTTTTTTTTTTTTAAAGATAGAAGGGACAGTGAGAGAGACAAAGAGAGAGAGCAGTTTTTATTTAGTTTTTCATGTGACTTTCATTCCTCAGACACTTCTTTGTGTACGTGGTGCTGGGGTTTGAACTCGCAGACTCACGTATGTCAGGCAAGCGCCGATGCCAAGCCAGTGCTCCAGCCCCAGCTGCTTCACTTTTTTTAATTCCCCAGGGGGGAAAGCAGCTACTTTAACCAGCTTCACAGTACGTTGTTTACAAAGCACTTTCTGATCATCTGTCTCATTGATTCTCTCTCTCGTCCAGGGAAGTGTTTAAATTTTCTCAGTGGAGGCTTTTTGGGTTCACTTCTTCCATAGTCACAGTGTGGTCTTTGTCATCACCACCTATAAAATCAATCCAGATAATTGAAGAACTCTCCATTCTGGCCATGGGCTTCTCTTCCCAGCTCACATGTTCCTTTTTGCCACTGCATCCATTCTTCAACTCCTAGTTCTTTGACTCCTGTATTTTTTTCTGAGTGGTCTTTTCTTTTTACTTTCATCCTTATTTTTTTCCTGTAACATACGTTTTTTCATAATGTTGTGACACCATTTCCTGTCTCTGCCTCACTCTGCCTTCAACAAGGATGGGCAGGAAATGTGTGATAAGCAAATGATTTGAATGGACATTTCCCCAGAACATGAATGACGAGGTACTTAAATAGGCACATGAAGACATTGTGTTAGGCAGCTATGACAAAATACCTGAGAAAGTCAATTTAAAGAAGGAGAGATTTATCTTGGCTCACAGTTTCAGTCCGTGGCTGGCTGACTCTATGGCCTTGGGTTCTGGGGCAAGGCAGAACATCATGGCAGTGGGAGCATGTGGTAGAGACCTCTCATCTCAAGATATAATCCCCAAGGGCATGGCCCCAAGGACCCACTCTCTTCAAGTAGGTCCTGCTGCCTACAGTTTCTACCACCTCCCAACTGTCCATTCAGCTATTAATCCCTCAGTGGATTACTCAGTGGTGAGGTCAGAGTACTCATGACCCAATAAATTCTCCAAAGCCCCACTTAACATTGCTGCATTGGGGACCAAGCCTTCAACACATGAGCCTTTGGGGGACAATTCATATCCAAACCATAACAGCCATCAAAGAAGTGCAAATCAAAACCACAAAGGGGCCAGAACATGGTAGTGCATGCGTGCAATCCCAGTGGCTCAGGAGGCTGAGGCAGGAGGATCACAAGTTCAAAGCCAGCCTCAGCAGCTTAGCAAGTCCCTAGCTAACTTAGTGAGTCCCTGATTTAAAATAAAACTAAAAATAAATAAATATAATAAAATAGAAAGTTAAAATAAAGTTAATGAAAAGAGCTGAAAAAGAGCTGGGTATGTGGCTCAGTGGTTAAGTGCTATTAGGGTCAATCCCTGGTACAAAAAAAAAATAAAAAATAAAAACCCAAAAACCCACAATAGGTTACGGTTACATTCACTAGAATAGCTACTTGTAAAACAAAAAGAGTTGCAATTCTTGACAAGATGTGGAGAAATTGGAGCTCTCGTACATGGCTGCTGGAAACGTGGAATGGTCTAGCTGCTCTGGTAAACAGTCTGACTGTTCCTCCAAACATTGGACATGGAGTTACCATGTGATCCAGCAGTTCCACTCCTTGTTATCTACCCAAAAGAAATAAAAATACATGTCCACACAAAGACCTATACATAAAAATGTTGATAGAATTATTCATAATAGCCAAAAAGGAAAAACAACACCAATGTGCATTAATTGATGAATGAATAAATAAAGCATGGTATATCTGCAGAGTGGAATATCATTCAGCCATAAAAAGGAATGAAGAACTGATACCAGAGTAGCAGCAACTTTGAAAGTGTTGTGCTAAGTAAAAGAATGCAGTTACAAAAAGCACATAATGCATGATTCCCTCACACGAAAGATCTGGAAAAGGCAAATTTATGGGAAGAAAAAGGTTGATTTAATAGTTGCATAGGGCTGGCGGAGAAGAGATGTAAGAGAATGTGACCGCTACTAGGTAATTTCTTTTTGGAGTGATGAAAATACTTTAAAATTAGATTTTAGTAGTAGATGAATAACTCAATAAAATATACTTAAAACATTGAATTGAACAGTTTACACGGGTTAACTTTATGGTATGTTAATCAATAAAGTTGTTAAACTGAAGAGAAAATGAAATCTCTTGCCCTTGTCTCATGGCACATACTATTTCTCAGTATGATTGCTAAAAAAGTGGATTTTAAGAATACTCCTGATTATGTAGTATTGACAATGAACTTGTTTTTGGAAGTGTTCTTCCAGTTAACTCTGTTTTTAAAAGATGTTTTGTTTTCTTGTTTCCATTTAGTATAAGAAACACAATTTATAGTTAGTGGTTATTGGTTTTTATTCTGGCAATGATTTCTCCCTTGATTATACACAGATAAAGACGAGACAGGCTTTGCAGCTCAATAGGAAAACCATTTCTTTCTCCCATGCTTTTCCAGTTCGTACCTTTGTCTTGTGATGTTAGTGTGCGTTGGTTTTGGAGTTGCGTGTTTTGTTTTGTTTTTGTTTTGTTTTAATGTGTGTGGGGAGAGGGTCTTTTTTAATTCAGAAATTTATTTGTTCAACAATCAAACAAGCTATTAATGAAATAATGATATTATATATATATATAAATTCTGAAAATTAGATTTACCCCCAAGAGCCCCGCCTAATTACCTACCCTTATCCCCCCCCCCCCCCCCCCCCCCCCCCCCCCCCCCCCCCCCCCCCCCCCCCCCCCCCCGCCCCGCTCCTTCCCAATACATCTCTACAATCTCTTGGTGCTACTGACAATCAGTTAAAAAGTATGAAGTCACATTTGAGGAAAATACGTGTGAATTTGCTTTCAATTTCTGGAGGGTCACAGATTAGGAATCTCAGCTAGATACTCAACCTTGGTGCTCTTCTGCACTCCCAGAGGTAAGTTACCATTTATATGCTGAGCATTCCAGAATCTCTGTCTCCGTCCAGGTTTCTCTGCTAGGATACTATAGCTAACTGTCTAGGTCAACTGGTTGCTCTACAAATACTTCACATCTTATTTATCCCTTCTGAGGGATTCCAAAACAGGATGCTGGTGCCACCCTGGTCTGAATTGATAATAAGCATCATCATCAATTTTTCTCTTTCCTCTATATAGGATCAGTCAAGTTCTCTTAATTGTCTTAATCACCTAAATCTTTAAAATCTGTTCCTTCTTCTTGCCATTCCCACCCTAGGCCAAGGCATCATTTCTTGGTAAAAATCCTGTAACCTCATGACCAATCTCCTTATTTTCTCTTTTGTTCACTTTTAATTATTCTCCCCATTGCAGCTAGAAAACTCCCAACAGCTTCCCAGGGCCGTTAGCATGAAGTCTAAACTCGCACCCTTAAGCACTAATAAAGCCCTAAATGTCCTAGCTTCAGCTCACCTGTCCAGCCACAGTATCTCCATCACAGTGCATATCACTCATGCTGTCCTTTTTGCTCAGCTGAGCCACGTGCTCTCTTACCTTTACGCCTCTGTTGCTCTGTTCCCTCCCTGCTCATCTCCTTTCTTCCGCAGCTGGCTAACTCTCATTGGTCTTTACATCTGGCTTTAGATATTTCTTCTGTGGACATCTGTTATGCATTCCTGAGACCCACTTGATGCCCCCTCTGCTGACTTCTTTTCCCTAGTACAGCATTTACACAGTTTATAGCTGTCTCCCTGCCTTCTGGACTGTGAACCCTGGGAAGGGAGACGGTTGTTTGTGTGGTCTTTTTTTGTTTTTAATTTTTATTCAGGAGTTGAGTTATTGTACAATCATAAATGCATATAATGTAACAATATGATATGCAGAGGTTCTTAAACCAGAATTAACCCCTACATTGCCCATACCCCAGTCTCTTGATTATTCTATATTTCACCCCTACAAGCAATATAAATGCTTAGATTGTGAATTTTCCAGAATTAAATGATTGCATAAGTATTATTTTGATTCTCAGGGGCATAAAGAGTATGCTACATTGTTGATTTTCTCCCTAGATCCCTTTCTATTTTCCCTTCCTCTCCCCTGCTCCCACCTATTCCTTCCTCCCAGACACATGTCTATGGTGTTTGTGTGATCTTATTTAACATTGTACTTACCTAGTCCTATATCTGACAGAGTAGGTGTTTAATACATTTCTGTTGATGATATATCTTCTTCCCAACCTTCTCTTTACCTCAGCTTCACTTGGCAAAATCTTGTAAAATTACCTTCTATTTATTAATTCAGTAAATAATTAACGGAGCTCCTTCGTTGTACCAGGCATTATTTTAGGTGCTAAAGATATAGTGATTAATAATCAAATATCTCTGCCCTTCTGGAGCTGAAATTCTTTTTTTGGTGGAGATAGGTAATAACAGACAAGTAAACTACACAGTGTGTGAATGAAAGTGCTGAGGAAAAATGAATAAATTGGAGAAGATGGGGAAGGCACATTAGAGTAGAGGGTTGTTGGCCTTTTAGACAGGGTGGCCAGCAAGGTGTTCAATGAGAGGGTGACCTTTGGATAAAGACTTCAAAGATGCGAGAGACTAGCCTTATTGCTTTACAGAGAAAGAAAATATCCGGCAGATGGTTCAAAGGTCCGAAGGCATGTGCCAAATTGTTGGAGGACTAGAAAGGGGACTAGGGGAGACCAGTGGGAGTTAATGTCAGAGAGACAAACGGTCTCTGTCACTTTCTTCCTTTTTTAAATTTTTTTATTAAGAAGTTATTAACAATCATAAATGCATACAAAGTAACAATATGATATGCCTATGTTCTTAAACCAGAATTACCCCCACATTGCCCATACCTAGTCTCTTGATTCTTCTATATTTTGCCCCTACAAGCAAAATACATGCTGAGATTGTGAATTTTCCAGAATTAAATGATTGCTTAAGTATTATTTGAATTCTCAAGAGGGTAAAGAGTAAGTCACGTGTTGATTGTCTTCCTAAATCGCTCCCTATCCTCCCTTCCCCCTCCCCCGTCTTTCCCCAACCCCCAATTCCCACTACATACCTATGGTTGCCCTAGATTATGTGTTGCTACGCCTTTGCTGGGTCTAATACATGAGTTTGACTAACTTTCACCCAAGACTGGGTTTAGCTCCAGCCTCCACAAATGAGGGAAAACATTAGATCCTTGACTTTCTGGGTTTGACTAACTTTGCTCAGCATCATTTAGTCCACTGCCATCCACTTACCTTCAGAGGCTACAATTTTGTTGTTTCTAATTGCTGAGTAGAATGAATATATATGTATATATCCCAGTTTTTGGATCCATTCATCCAGTGAGGGGAATCTGGTTGGTTCCATAATTTAACTTTTGTAAACTGAGCTGCTGTGAACGTAGATTTGGCTGTGTCACTGTAATGTGCTGATTCTAACTCCTCTGGGAGAATACCCAGAAGAGGGATAGCTGGATTGTGTGATGGATCCATCTTTAATTTTTTGAGGATTCTCCTGAGTGTCACTTTCTTAATCTGATCCCTGGGTGTCTTCTGCTATGTAAACTTATTTTCAGCTGTTAGTGCTCTGAATTACCAGAAGGGACTAACTATTCTTCTTAGTTAGTTACCTATAAATCAAGGGCTACAGAAGTGCTAGCAGAGGAGGCTGCGGTCAGCATTCAGTTGCTTCTTTGGGGATTTGTGAGGTTCATTCTTAGTGTTTGTAATTGTGGTACTTTTTTCTCAGGAGTTTTTTTTTTGTTTTGTTTTGTTTTTTTTCCTTTTCCTCAGGATTGGGCAGGCAGCTGAGGATGTGGGACATCCCTTTCATCAGCCTAAATAGGTCAGGCTTTCTATTTACCTCACTCCTCCTTTCTTTCTGTACTCTAGCCTGTTTTAGTTCATTTTCTGCTGCTATAACAAGAATATGGAGCCTGGATCTATTATAAGCAATAAAGTTTTTTGATTCACTGTTCTGGAAGCTGGAAAGTCCAAGATCAAGGTCTATGTCTGATGATGTACGTTATACTGCATCTGATGATGTACGATATACTGCATCATAACATAATAGAAGGCATCTCATAGTGCACTCACCATGAGCAAGAGAGAATGAACATGCCTCAGTGTGTACAAAATGGCCAAACTTAGGTTTTCCTCAGGTACCTACTGCTATAAGTACTGACCACTCTCCTAATAATGGTATTAGTCCATTCATGAAGGCAGTGCCTCTTAAAAGCACCCTTCATGGTCTTACCTCTTAATACTACCACAGTGACAATTAAATTTCAGTGAGTTTTTGAGGGGACAACCATTCAGACCATTGCTCCATGTGGATCTTGTGAACATTGTACAGCTCCCTTTGCCACGATCTACAGTTATAGATTTTTCCCCCCTGGTGTTGGAGGTGGACCAAGAACCTCCTGCTTGTTAGACAAGTGTTCTACCACCAAGCCACAAACCTATTCCTTGGAGTTACTATTTTGAAGACAAATTGCTGCTCTTTTTTTCTTATCTTTGTTCCAGAAAGTTGGGGGCCAGCAGCATTTAAGTTAATGACATGTTACGGTTGGTTAGTTGGGTTAGTTTAGTTTGGGTTTTACCAGCTTTGGTGTGCTGGCCCTGTAGCTCTCTTCTATTATAGCATAGCTCTTCTTGGGGCATTTGGGTCCCACCCAAGATGAGATGACTAGACTTGCCTTGCTGGCACTCCCCACCCCCAGGAAATAAGAGGCCTCCTGTGTGCAGAACCACTGTGGGTGGAGCGTAGATCCGTAGATCCGTAGATCTTCAGGGCTCTCTGTAACCTATGGTTGGTAATACCAGAAGCCTCTGCTAGGCTGTGGTGCTTTTCCTTCATGTGATTCACTAACGGCAGTACACTCTGTAGAAAGGGGCTATAAATTGTAGATTGATATGAGGTAATAATTGGAAAAATGATCAGACTCCATTTTTATTCCCCTCCGGGGAAGACACGCATCAGGAATCACTAAAGCAGACGGCAACGAAGGGCTTTTCAACCAGCTCTCTAGCTTGTGTGCTGCAGTGCTTCCATCCTGATTAGAGAGGAGAGCAGCCAAATTTGACAGGAGGCGGCCAGCAGACCCAGTATCTGCTTGCCACCTCTTACTCCAAAAAGCCTTGCCGCAGAGAGTTGCCATGGCAGCAGGAGGCAGTTTAATGGCAAAGGCTCATCTCTGGAGCCATGCTGCTATGCCCCAGCCATTCTAACTCTGGCCCTCGACCCAAAGGTCTGGGCTGACCAGGGCTTCACTGTGCTGTGACCATTTGAATGCATGTTGCCTGGGGCAGTGGAGCCTAGATCCTCCAGAGTCTGAGGGTAGCGACCTCTTTTATCCCTGCTTCTCCTTGGCACATAGCTCTTTGATCCCTCATCCTATAATTGACCTTATCAGATTATTTGCAGTTCCTTAAATATGCTCTTTCATGCTTTTCTGATTTTAGGCATACAGTTTCCTTTGCCTGGAGTGCTCCCTTCCCCATCTGTCTGGAAAATTCCTACTCAGTTTCAAAATGCAGCTAAGATACTGCCGCCTCCTGCTCAATGCTTCCTCTAACTCCTTTTCGTCCATGCAGAACAACACAATTTCCACTGCCATCTCAACCTTGCCACATATCATGTGGTTTTGAAATGATCCTTTATATTTTTGTCTTTTCCTCCCCAGACTATAAGTTACTTGAATTCAGAAGCTATGTTTCATGAATCTTTTATCAAAAGGGCCTACCCCTGGAGTAAATACTTAGTAATGTTTGTTGAATGAATGGATGCTTTCCTTTCACATCATCCTATTTAATCCTTATTACTGAGTATTGTCCCACATAGAGCATAGCACTACATCTTGTCCAGGTGGGGTTCCGTCTGTTCGGGAATCCCAGAACAGTAACCTAATTTAATCAGCCCAAGATCAGTTTACCACCCATTCACCATTATATTTATTTTCATTTTCTAGTTTGAATTGGAAAAAATAACACTTGGGAATCATTCTCCCCAGAGTTCAAGTCAGTATGGCTTCTAAATCAATTCCCCCATTTGTTGAATTAGGATGTTGTAAGGAGAGAGCCTAAGATGCTTTGTGACCCAAAGTTAATTCTTGGTAAATCAGCTCTACCTTCTTCTATTTCCAGCGAAGAAAATAAAAGCAAAATCAAGGTTTCAACTAGCTTTGAGCCCTCCTGGGCATCTTGTCATTAGGTTTCATCATCTCACTCTGCACACAGGTGACTTAGAAGTCATTTCCTTCTGTGTTCCTTTTCCTGAGCTTCTGTGATTTAGTGCCCCTCCTTTGCCTCATTGCTTCATTTTCATCTCAGGTGCATCTGTCCTTTTGTTCATTGTGCAGATGGAATGTGTTACTTAGTTATTTCTCCTTTTCCTGCCTTTTGGACATAATTCATTATTGCATTTCAAATTTTTCAATTTAAAGTGAATTTATTTTCTGTCTCCCTCAAATAATACTGGAAGCCACTTCCACTGTAATATATATTTACATGCCTTGCTTGCTGCCTTCTGTAATGTTTGCTTTGTACTTTGGTCTGAGCATTTTTTTCCCCTACTTTCCTCTAACTTTTCAGTTCAAAGCTTGCTTAGGGTGTCCTGCAATTCCCTTTGCAAATGTGTTCTTTATATCATGTGATCGTGCTGTGTGCGTGTTGTATGTGCCAATGACTGCAGATGTCTGGGATGTTTAGTTTCTGGAGTATTTTTCTGTAATATTGCTTCTCATCCTGCTTTCATTCCTACTTTTGGTATTTTATTTATTGCAGTTCCACTAAAGGATGTGAAACTTCAACAAAGCTATGTTTAAACAAAGCTATGTTTAAGTTTTTAATAGGTCTAGTAAAAGAACCACTCAAGATAGTAATGAAAAACATGCTTTTAACTTAGATTTATAAGTTATCTCTGATATTGGTTCTCTATCTTGGAGGGATGGTGCAGAGAAACCAAAGTGTATCATCAGAGTTGCCTGAGAAGCTTTTGCAAAATTCATGTACCCTTCCCTGTCCCCAATATTTGCATGGTGGGAGTAAAAATAGACTGGGTTTTAAAAAATCTAGAATGTTTTGTGGGCTCTTACCCTATGTTTCTTACCCTCTCAGTTAAAAAACTCTCATTTGTAGTTTTTAGTTATACTCAGTAGTCCCTCCTAATCTTCAGGGGATACATTCTAAGATGTTAGGCAGAGCCCATGGATAGTACAAACCCTCTATGTGTATGATGTTCTTTCCTGTGCATACATGCCTATCATAAAATTTGATTTATAAATTAGGAATGGGTGGAAATTAAAATAATAGCTAATGATAATAGAGCAGTTATGGCAACATAATAAAGGTTATTTAAAACTTATGAATTATTTGTATTTGCCATTCAATATTTTTAGACTTCACTTGACCACTAGCAACTGAAACCATGGACAGTGAACCACAGATAAGGGGAGAGGACTGTAGATTGCCAGTGCCATGCTCATTTAAGAATTGGCTGATTATCTCATTGTCAAAAAATAAAATCACCACATACAGTTCATTTGGAAAACTGAAGCTAATAGTAAGGATGTATTTACCTGGTTAAGGGCATTTTCAAATCAAAAGGCTAGGAAGTTTTGATGAATCCTTATCCATTGGATGCAGTAGCATAGGCCTTTAATCCCAGCAGCTCAGGAGACTGAGGCCAAAGGGTCACAAACAAGTTCAAGGCCAGCCTAAGTGGTCTAGCAAGACTTTCTCAAAAATAAAAAAAAGTGTAATTTGATAAAAATACTTTTTCTACTCTGTAAATATTCACTTAGTTAAAATACAATTATTTAAATGTGTTCCCATAGATGAGATTTATCGCAGAATTCTGGAAACAAAATATTCAAAGTTAATTTAAAACAGTTAAAATTATTCATGTTATCTGTAGGAAATCTTTTAAGAATAGAGAATGCAAACAGTGAAACTCAGAATCTGGAGGACTAGGTTTAAATTAATTCTTTGGAGCCCTGTAATTAGTCCCTTGCCTTGGTTTTGTTATCTGTGCAGTGGAGATGGTCTCTGCCTCACAGAGTTGTTGTGAAGATCAAAGATCATGAATGTGACAATGCCTCATCATCTAATAAGTTCTAACAGAATCTGAACCTGGGGCCTATAAGTTGCCTTTCACAGTGCGCACACACGTGTGTGTAGAATTAAATCTAATATATTCTTAGACTGTGGAGGTAGGGAAGATGTGGAGTGTAAATGTGTGTGTTTGTGAGTATAAATTTCTGAAGATACCATTTTAAATCATCATTTCCCTCTACTGATTGTAAAGAGAAATTGATCAGTAAACCATACACATGAACTTAAAAAGGTGCAGTGGTGGAAGGAGAATTAGTAAGGGAATGCCTGTTTCTACCCAAAGATTGCCAGCAACAGTTCTCTCTGCTCATGCTTTCTCCTTGACATCAGCAGTGGAAATTGTCCACAAATCCCATTTCCAAAGCACATCCCTTTCTTGGCGTCTTTGCATTCCATTTATCTGTGGAGAACATTAGTGATTTTGGAGTCACTAAGAGGGTGATAATTTTTTTTAAGTTTGGTAGTTTGTACTATAGCTTATATTTGCCTTCCTACTGGGTTCCTGGTCTCCTCACTGCACAGAATTGAAGACTGTTACTCCATCCACAAAGGCCTTTCTAGGGCCCTGCCCCTCCTTTTTCTTTTTAATTGATATTTTTCCTGATTTCTTTTATAGTGTCTTTTCAGTTTTTTTGCCTAATTCTTCACTTGATCAGAGCCAAAGGGTTGAGAAGTGATTGCAGATTTGAATTACATTGTGAAAAAAACTATGAAAGATGACATGATTTTATATATTCTAAGGACTCATAGAATTGAGCCCAGGAGTGGAGGATCTTTGCCCTTACCTTGTGTGCAAGCATTCCTCTTTATACTCCCGCCCCCATCTGTCATATCACACTTGGCTTCTTTCAGCTGAGAGTATTCTGACCTCACATTCTCTTTGGACAAGAGATAATATCTGCAATCTTTGTTATTTCTTCTGTTTTAGCATGTTAAAATTACCTGTTATCCTGTGATTTCTAATTAATCTTCCCTTTTTAAAAATAAAAATATCCAATTTAGGGTTGAGGGATTATTTTTCTATCTGTAATGAACTTTTATAATAAATAGTATGTATTGTCATTATCTCAATTCAAAAATAATTCACATTTTTTTAGAAAGTGAGAATTCTGAAAAGTGAAAGAAAGAAAATAAAAATCACTTTATTCTAACACCCAGAAATGACTGAAGTGTTGGTATATTTTTCTTATTTCCATTCAACTTTATATATCATTCAATATATATTAATTCTTATACATATATTCATATTTATATATTCATTTTGACAGTTAAAATTAGCTAAATTAAGTAGCATTTATAGCTTACATAAAGTTCATGTCATATAGCAATATTGGAATATTCCAGTAATTTTTTTGGTACAAGTTTGACAAGACAAAACCACTTCATAAATTATTTCTGATGATAAAATCTGTATGTGCACATTATAAAAGTGTTATTATTAGAAAACTATATTCTGAAAATTTTGTCCTTCAATTATCCATTCCCATTGTTAACATGATATTTATAAGTAATTATTTTATAAAAATTTACTTATGATTAGGTTTGTGAAATGTTTACTGTGAAAGAGTGGAACAGATGTTCTTTGCTTGTAGGCATAATTGAATGCTCAGTGAAAAAGAATATGTTTTGTTAAATAATATCTCAAGTTTTTTTCCTCCACACTTTAGGTATGTGTTCTTTTTGGATCCATGCAATCTGGACTTGATAAACCGGAAGATCAAATCTGTAGCACTTTGTGTAGCAGCATGTCCAAGACAAGAATTGAAAACTTTGAGTGATGTCCAGAAGTTTGCAGAGACAAATGGTGAGATTTTAGGCCAACCTTGTCTACACTCTAGTCATCTATCTCACTGTTAAATATTATGTATTTACATTAATATGAATTTGTCATAACACTGCATGAGAGATCAAAAAATTGTAAAAAGAAAAAAGAATTGAAGTAATTTTGGATTTGTTTATTAATAAGTGTTAGAGTCCACCTAGAGAGCTTATTAAAACTTTAGATTCACCAAACTGTGGGATTCACCAAACTGTGGGATGTGCCAGTAGTCTTAGCTACTCAATAGGCTGAGGCAGGAGGCCCACTTGAGCTGAGTTCAAGGTCAACTTGAGCAACATAGCAAGATTCCATCTCAAAAAAAAAAAAAAATCAAGACAACAAAAAGTGAACACACCATAGATTATCTTATACCTTTACTCAAAAACAAAACAAAACTCTAGATTCCTGGGCCCCTCCCAGGAATTTTGGGTTCTAGAAATTTGTTTTGTAAATGCTTTCACGTGATTTTGATAGTCTGATGAGTATTTGGAAATTACTAGACCATTCTGTAAATTTTTGGTATTTTTCATTCTTGACAAGTGCTGATTAAAAGTATTTGTTAGAGAAAGAGAGAGAGAGTATTTTAATCTGTGGCTAACAGTGTAATATATACATATGTTAAAGGAAATTTGAAAAACAGAGACAAAAGTATAAAGAATTAGAAATCAAAATTCTCCCTTCAGTTCTTTTTTGGTATATTGGTATGCATAAACCTTTGTGTTCTGCTCTTTATAACTTGATGTCATGATCATTTTTCTAAGAAGAGTTTTGAGGAACTTTGAGGTTAAATGTATGGGAATTAGCTGAGAAAACCAGAAGAGTCAGTTTCATGAAAACCACCTCTGTTCCCATGAGATTCATATCGTGGAATGTGCTATTCTTAGCTCTAAATGGCTTTCTTCAGCTCCCTCTCTCTCCAGAAAATTTTTCTTTAAACCACTCTGAAGGGTTGTGTGCGGATGGTCCCTCAAGTCTATGTTTTTGAACTTCCTTGAGGTTTCATGTTTGTATTTTATGTTTATGTTAGGCCTTCCCAAATCCAGGACTAACTCTGGTTCCTTGGAACAAGGACTGACTCAAGTATCCACCCAGTATAACTTCTAATCGGGTGGAGAAACAGCCTTAGCTGTGCACACACCAGCTGGGCTCAGGCATTTTTTAGATGGGGTGCTGTCCTCAGGGCAGGAGGACTGGAAGCATCCCTGTGCTACCACTCCATGCTCTCAGCATAAGATGGTAGAAGGTGCGCGTGTTTTTGATTCCAATCCAATCTGGATTCCAGTTCTGATTCAGTCACTACTGATTCTATAATGAAGGATAACTTCTCTGAACCTAGATTTCCTTATCTGAAAAAATGTGAATTAAAAAAGTAATAATAATACCTTCTTCATAGGTTATAAAGATTAACTGAGATGCTGCACAAAGAATATTGGGCATGTGATGGGCACTGAATGATAGGTGCCAATTATTGTTCAAGATTTCATTTTCAGTTTCCATGTGGTATCCCACATGTTTGCTTTGCTAAGTCTTTTACCAGAACTATCAGCCTTAACATTATCAGATTTCTTGAGGAAGTCTGAGTTATTCCTGAAGGGTATTTCCATACTCTTAGATATTACTGTATACCTGATAAGTAGTATAGTTGAGTTGGTAAGAGTGTACACTCTAGAGTCAGATTGTTTGGTTTCAATTGTTGCTCCTTCTATTTAATAGCTGTGAGACCCTGTGCAAGTTACTTGACCTTTCCATGCCTCAGTTTCCCCATCTGTGGTGTAGGGATGATGTATATTCCTGACAATACATGGAGAAAGAAAGCTTATAGAAGTATATAAAAGATAGTAAGTTGCTAAAAAAAATGGTCTTGGCTGCTGGTATTACCATTATTATTTATTTTAGTCAGCTTTTTCATTGATGTAATGAACTGACTTGACAAGAATAATTTCAGGAGGAAAAGGCTTATTTAGGGCCCCAGGGTTTCCAGAGGTCTATGTCCAGAGAAGGCTGGCTCCCTTCCTCAGGGCTCAAGATGAGGCTGTACAGCATGTCAGGCATGGCTCCAGGGAGCTGAAGGCTCCACATCAGGAAGCAGAGCAGAGAGAGAGCCTCCATGCCAGATACAGAATATATGCCCCACATGCATGCCCCCAATGACCTACCACCCCCAACCACACCCAACCAGCCCACAGTTGGCAGTTAATCCCTATGAGGGGACACCTCACATTCAAACCATAACCTTATTTTACAACTGCCATGTGTTAGATTTCCTGTCTCCAATTTTTCTCTAATTCTAGCTCCTTTATATACTGCTCTCATGTGAATGTTCCTAGAATTTTAATCAACACTAATCTATTGCTCAGAAATTTTCAGGGGTGGAAAACAAAAGTCTATATGTCTTATGCTGGGAATCAAAGCTGTGATCTAGTCATGACCTGTCTTTCAGCATGCCCTCTCAAGCCTACTATATGTGAGTCTTGGTACCTTGAACTTGAGCTGTCCTCTGGAGGGCCAGGCAAGAACTAGCTCCTGTTCAGTTACATGGCCTGCTCTATGATCCCTTTAGGAGAGATGACCCATGCCTTCCTATCAGAATGTGTTGTCTGTAGACCAAATGTCCTTTTAAATTAAACTGATACTGAGTGTGGTCTATTTTGGTCTAGTTTAAGAAGATGCTACTGGGGGTTGGGGATTTAGCTCAGTGGCAGAGCACTTGCCTATCATGCGCAAGGCCCTGAGTTCGGTCCTCAGCCTTGAAAAAAAGAGAAGACGCTACTGGTGGGTGTTCAAGAAGTATTAGTCAATAAACATTATTTCAGGAAACAGACTTCTTAAATCAGTGCTCAGCTACAAAAGTACCTTTAGGCTTTGGAGTCACTGTGTATAAAATAAGTTCAGTATAAAAGAAATGATGAAAGCATCAAGAAGCACCTAGTAGAGGATGGGGAAGATGGTAACTTTCAAAGCAAGTAGAAAAGTTGTACAATTCTAATAATAGAGAGGGAGCTTCTGGTGTGGGGGCCTACATACTTCATCTTCGAAAATCCCCAAGTTGGAATTTCTGAGTTTCTCAGAAGAACCTCTGCTATTCTTTGGATTGGTGACTTACAGGTGGACTTGGTAAAATTTAGTTCCCATATTACCTTCACTGATGTTTTTTTCATTATTACCCACCATGTGTATAACTCATCTTTTCCATCATTTGAAGTACAAGTTGATTCAAAAGGAACACGTATCCATGTTTTACTCAAATATTTCTGTTGAAAATAACAGAGGCTTTTTAATCTCAAATGTATAGATCTCAGTTATTAATTTCAGAAGAGTGTCTTTGAGGGATGATTCAGGTTTAAGTGGGAAATTTTCAAATCTGTAAGAAAGAATAGTTAAAAGTCCATGAAAGATCCTAAGCCTAAGAAGTACAGCTATAAAACTCCTAGAAGGAAACATAGGGGAAAATTCATGGAATTGAATTTCACTATTTCTTGAATGGCACCAAATGATAGCAGAAGAACTGGAAACAAAAGAAAAAATAAAAAGATTTCAATGTCAAAATTAAAAGCTTCTGTGGATCAAAGAACAAAATCAACATGAAAAGTCAAACCATGGGATGGGCGAAAATATTTACAAATCATACTTCTGCTAAGGGGTTAATATTCAGATCATATGAAGCATTGTCACTAAAAGAAAAAAATAACAGTTGTTGATGAGGCTCTAGAATATTTGGAATCCTTATGCACAGTTGGTGGTAATGAAAATGGTGTGGCTGCTATAAAAACAGTATGGAAGGTTCTTAAAATATTAAAAATGGAACTAGTATGATCTAGTAATCCCACTTCTGGAGAATATATATACATATATATATATATATATATATATATATATATCAAAAATAGGATCCCTGCCAGCCACGGTGGTGCATGCCTATAGTACTAAGTTCAAAGCTGGCCTCAGCAAGTTAGGCCCTAAATAACTTGGCAAGACCATGTCTCAAAATAAAAAATAAAATATACTAGGGATGTTGCTCAGAGGTTAAATGCCCTTGGGTTCAGTCCTTGGTACCAAAAACAAGCAAACAAAGCCAGGGTACTTGGGGCAGGAGTGATGGCTCACCTGTTGGAGTGCTTGCCTGGCAAGTGCAAGGACCTGGGTTTGAACTCCAACACCACAAACGCAAGTGAGTGTCAGAGAAACAAAGGCCAGATGGAAAAATAAATAAAATTGATTCCCTCTCTCCCTCTCTTTCCCTCTCTCTTAAAAAAATAAATAAATAAAACCAGATACTTAAGAAATATTTGTAGGGGCTGGAGCGGTGGCTCAGCGGTTTTGGCACTTGGCTGCAGGCGTGGGGACCTGGGTTCAAACCCCAGCACCACGTACACAACTAAGTGTTGAAGCAATGAAGGCCATGTGAAAAACTAAAGTTATTTCTCTTTCTCTGTTTCTCTCACTGTCCCTCTCTCTTTAAAAAAAAAAAAAAAGAAAAAGAAATATTTGCACATATATATGTTCATTGTGGTATTATTCAAAATAGCCAAGAGGCAGAAGTGACCTAAATGTCCATGGACAGATGAATAAAGAAAATGTGTATACACGTACAATGAAATGTTGTTTAGTCTTAAAATCAAAGGGAACACAGTCATGTGCTGGAACATGAATGAAACTTGAGGACATTATGATAAGGGAAACAAGCCATTAAGAAAAGGACAAATACCATAGGATTCCACAGCTATTCCACAGTCTCCTAACTCAGAGACTTAAGGGCTGAGTGTTTTCTCTCATATATTCAAGGTAGAGAAAAATCTAAGACAGATTGAAAGTTAGCTAAGCTCAAAAAATAAACTCAACGTAGGTGAATATTCACGTAAGCAGGAGTAATTATAACTATGAAGCTGGGAGAAGAAGAGAGGGAGGTGAAAGGGAGGGAGGGTTCAGGAGGGTTGTCAATGCAACTGGGAACTCTCAACTCCTGTGAGAAGCCCAACTGTACACAGGTGGGCAGAGAAGCTCAGAAAATTCAAAAATTAATACACATGTATATGCCTATTTCTATCTATAATATGAGGGTAATGAAGAGGAGATATGAGAGTGGGGAGTGGCTGAAAGGGGAAGATCCTGGACTAGGATAGACCTTAACTTATTTTGTCAATATCCATGTGTGCATGAATATGTAACGACTATTCCCTCCAATATGTAAGACTGTTGAATGAATTTTAAAAACGGAAAAAAGTTCATAGAGACAGCAAATAGAATGGTTGTTGCCAGGAGCTATGGGGATTGTAGAGTAGGAAGATACTGTGTAATGGATAAAGAATTTCTGTTTTGACGATGAGGAGAATTCTGGAGATGGATGGTAGTGATGGTTTTACAACAGTGTGAATGTATTTAATGTACTAAACTGTACACTTAAAAATGGTTAAGACAGAAAATTTTATGTTACATCTGTTTTACCATAATTTTTTAATATATTCCTAAAAGAGAAGGATCCAGTGTGAGGTAGTAACTTTTAAAATGATAATTCTAAACCTATTTTTAAAATACAGGGTAAAAACATGTTTCTGACCAGAATGAAAAGATAATATAAATCCTTTTCAAAGAATTTTAAGTTTCCATGACAACATTTGACAGTACCTTTTGGCACTTACCAACGTCCATTCACATGAACTTTTAGTATCTTTAGAAACTGTTTAAAATTTTATAAGGGGAAGCTCTTGGGTCCTAAGCAGTGTTTGGAAGAAATACATTTATTAGGCAAATATTCTAAATCTTTGTTTTTTTTTTTTTTTAGACAAGAAAATGGAGTTTTTTCTTGAATAGAGTTTATGGAACGCTTTTGTTAAATATGTCTTAGTAGAATAAAGAGTTTGTAGGAAATACCTAGATATTTGATTAGTTATGTGGAGATGCTTTCTACAAAGAGCTTTGAAAGCAGGCAGGAGGATTTAGATGCATATAAAGATATATATGGTCTAGGATGTGAGTCAGTGGTAGGTCTACAAGTATACATTTTGTTATGGTTCATTATTAATATATGATATGATTAATGTAAACATGATGCTAGAAAAGAAAATTTTAAACTGTTCTTTAAAATCTAAAGTTGTCAAGTATCTTAAGGATTAAGTATCAAAATTCTTTCAGTTCTTTGTCATCTTCTGACAATCATGTATAAATTTTCAGGAGGCAGAATCATCCTCTTTATCTCTGAATATCCAGGCCCCAATATAGGAGCTCACATAGTAGATATTCATAAGTGTTTTTTGAAAGAAGGATAGACTAGATTTCCCTATTCATCTCTATTGCCACTTAATAATTTCTCATCTCTCAACATATTTTATCCTCAATTCTGTATCCGTGTGAGTTACCACCAGCAGGTAAATTGTTTAGCTTTACTCTAACCAGAATGGCCATGAAATCAATTCTTTTTATTCATCTTTAAATAATTCATCTTATTCACCCGTTTACCTCTTTTACACGTCCTCTCCAAGTGATTATTCATCCCTTTTCTTTCCTTAAGCCCTCTTGTTCATCCTCTTTCCTAACCTTATGCCCTACAGAGAAAATTGAAACCATCTGGTGAGAGCTCCCATCTGAGTTCTTATTTTCAGCAGGACACGAAGCCTTCTCATTCTCACTTTGTTTCTCTCCAGTTTCTAATGAACAGTTTTCTTTTCTTTATTTGGTCATTAGTTTTGAAAACTCAAATAATGCATACATTGCAGGGGGGAAATGAATTCCCGTCCTTCTGAAGCTGAGTTTGGCATCATATGCGATTTCATCTCAACCCAGCCATGCTATGACAGGTGCACGTTCAGGCCTTTCTTTCTCCCCCTCCCTTTGATTCTGGCTCAGGTCCACCATCTCTGGCCTACAATCAGCCCACCATCGTCCCCAGTGTTCTGCATGGGCATCTAAGTCTTAGATAATTTAAGCCCTGGGTTTTGTTTCAACAGACCATTTATTGGTGCCTACTGTGTGCTGTGCGCTGTGCCTGATGCTTTGCGTGTCATTTAGTTCTATTTGTTATCCAAATTCTAACCAGCAGTTTAGAAATAAATGCACGTAACCTGTTAGAGGCTGACTGCACGTTCTCAGTTGGTGCTGATGCTTCTCATGCGATTCTTATTATCTTTTCCATTACTCTTACCAGACTGTTTTATAATATACATCTTGTCTTTCCAGCATGATGGTTAACTGTAGCAGACATCTTATTTTCCTTTTGTTTGGATCCCATTTATAGCATGTGAAAAAGCCCTGCCGTTTGAGAGTGTTTCTTTAGTGTGCTGTATTTCATAGAACTTTGAGAGGTTTATGAACTGCCATTTGGACCCCATTCACTGTTTGAGTAGGGCTTTGCAGTTTGGTATTTTCTTAATGATCATTGTTTTTGCCATTTAAAATTTTGACAAATTATATGATCCGTTCAGATAAACCTTGCCATTTGTGAATACTCATAAGCTTTTTGATTATTATTATCTGGTTGTTAGGATTAGGGTCAGTATCAGTAGATGATTATGAGCATATTGCCATTTTTCTTTCCAGTCAGTAACAGTGTAACTTAAAACAGAGTTCATATCATTCTTTTTGGCACAGTGATTCAGAAGATTGGACTTGATAGCATTTATAAATGAACAAAATGGTCAGTTCTAGCAATTGATTTAATTGCCTCCAGGTCAAAGACTAACAAGGATGCTTAATTGTTAAAAAGAGGGAGAATGTTCACATTTCACAATATAATTTAAACGAATTTCTTCATCCAATAAACGATTAGTAACTATTAAGTATGTGCCAGAGATACAAAGTATGAGTCTCACATTTAAGGAGCTTAAAGTATAGTCGAGTCAGATTTTCCTTGTCTTGTACAATACCCAGTAGAAATCTTCCACGTAGATGTTTAAAATTAATTCACTCAGCAAATATTTATTGTAC
>PVKS010032369.1:0-22595 GCA_004027875.1 Aplodontia rufa | reverse complement strand
TGGTCTTCTTCCCTGTCTTGATACCAGTACCATGCTGTCTTTGTTACTGTGGCCCTATAGTATAGTTTTAGATCTGGAATGGCAAAACCGCCTGTTTCATCTTTCTTGTTTAGTAGTGCTTTGGCAATTCTTGGTTTTTTGTTGTTCCAAATGAATTTGAGAATTGCTTTTTCTATGTCTTTAAAGAACGACATAGGTAAATCTTTATAGGGATAGCATTAAATCTATATAAAGCTTTTGGTAGAATGGCCATTTTTATTATATTAATTCTGCCTATCCAAGAGCAAGGGATATCTTTCCATCTTCTTAGGTCATCTTGGGTCTGTGTTTTTCCTTAAGCTTTCTTCCCTGCCTGGCTGTAAGCCTCCCAGTGCTTCTTCCCAGCAGGGGGCGCCAGCGTCTGTCTCTTCCTGACAGGGTGAGATCCATGGTGGATTCAGGCTTCTCCAGCAAGATAACCCCCTCATCTGGCCCCATCCAGGTTTCGTCCAGTGATCTTGCAGGAGCTGCCTTGTAAGCATTGCCAGGATTTCATACTTCATTTGAGTGTGCCTTTTTTTTTTTTTGAAAGAGGAACAGTGAGAGAGAGAGAGAGAGAAACAATTTTTATTTAGTTTTTCATGTGACTGTGTACATCCAACTCTTTGTTGTGTATATGTATGGTGCTGGGGTTTGAACCCGCATACTCAGGCATGCCAGGCAAGCGCCGTAACTGCCGAACCCCTGCTCCAGCCCTTGAGTGTGCTTCTTAATTCCATCGCTTCTACATTTATTAGGTCATATATATTTTTTTGAAAAAGAATGTTTACTCATCAACTATTGGGTTATCTTCAAAAATAATAAATGCTTCATTTTTAAAAAATTGTATTCATCAGTTTTAAAAACAATGAATCAAAGTGTCTTTGTGAACTGTGAATTTTGAAAAATTTGATGTTCTTATCCGTTTCCATCATTTTACTTTGGGGGCTCAAATTTCCCATGTTGACAAGTGGGGGCCTGCCCCACCTGGCTTCTGTTTCCTTTTGACGTGGCAGTTTGTCTCTGAGCATCATGTTTAGGGACAGTGAGGTGTTCCTAAGGAAGTCTTAGTTTCCTTCAATGGGAAATGTGGTTTCAGCCCTATACTCTGGGTTGCCTTTGGGCCTGGGATTTGTTTATTTTTTCCTCAAAGAGAAAAGGACAGTGAGAGAGAGAGAGAGGGAGAATCAATTTTTATTGAGTTTTTCACATGGCTTTCGTTGCTCCCACACTTAGTTGTGTACGTGGTGCTGGGGTTTGAACCCATGTTCTTGCGCATGCTGGGCAAGCGCTGTAACCGCTGAGTCACTGCTCCTGCCCCAGGCCTGGGACTTTTAAACAAGGGACAGAGATAGATTTTTTTAAAAAATTATGAGTTTATGTTAATATTTCCAGTTCACTTAACTCTACTCCTTTGATTTTGATATTCCCAATTCACTTAATTCCACTGGTTTGAATTTTTTTATGTTTTTATTTTTTTTCTTTGGTGCTTGAAAATCCTAATGACAGTATTATGGTGTACCCCAAAGTTTATGTGTTGGAAACTTAATTCCTAATTCAATAGTATTGAGAGATGGGACCTAACAAGAGGTGATTAGGCCATGAGGGCTCCGCCCTTATGAGTGGATTAATGTTGTTATCCTAGAACATGGGCTAGTTATCCTGAGAGTGGATAACTAAAGCAAGTTCAGCCCCAGCTCTCCTCTCATGCACTCACTTGCTCTTCTGGCTTCTGTCAGGGGAGCTCAAAGACTCTTGCTAAATGTGGGCCCCTCAACCTTGTACTTCCCAGCCTGTAGAACTATAAGAAATAATAAATCTTGTTCTTATGAAATAGCCTGTGTCCGGTATTCTGTAATAGCAACACAAATGAATGAAGACAGTAATATTATTTGTTTCATCTTTCCATATATAATAGGTTCGAAATAGTACTGTGAATATTATTATAATCAAGAATATGACTACTGAGTGTACTTTAACATTTCTTGGTGGTTACATTCACCAGATATACAATGTAATGTGTTTTTGCATCCCTTGGAATAATATTCTCTGTGTGATCATGCTGCCAATATGGTGGGTGTTGCTAGAACACTAAGTAAGAGGTAGGGACTGATTTGGGGGAGTTCCAGCAAACCAGGTCTGGCCATTTTCCCCATAGATCAAGTGAAAACAGTAATGGTGAAGTCGGAAAAACATTTATTGAGTATAAGTACATTGGGATGACCAGGGGGGCCAGCACCCTCAGTTCTGTCTTTGGGGTGCTGTCATGAGCTTTAGGTTTAAATAGGGAAAGGAACAAAATGGGGGCACAAGAAGTACGTTTAGATAAGCCGTCTTGGTCAAACTGGTCTGGTGGCTCATTATCTCAGTTCTTGTTCTGTGTGGCCCTGGAGAAGTGGTTATTGCTTGAGGGGGCAGTCTGGTTCCCAGCATGATACAACTGCATCTGCTTAGCAGGCAGACTTTGTTCCAATGTGGGGTAATTTTTCCTGCTGTGGGGGGCAGACCTATTAAGGAGTCATCCTCCTGCACATTTTAGGGAAATGACTAGGGATCTCTAGGAAACTCCTGGGGGTCTGGAATAGGATGTTTTAAAAGCTAGTAGTTGACAATTTGTTGATTATGATGTCCCTAAAAATGTTAAAAATGCCTTTGTTACTCTTATCTTGGTACCTTCAACCTTGAAGAGGGATGAGAGAAAGGTTAGATAAATTTTAGGGCTAATCAACCTTGTATTACCAGTTTTTAGCTACACACTCCTTAAATGATTAACATGTCTACGTGCAGAGTTGAGCAGAAATCTGACACAAAGTTTTAAGGTAGAGAGAAAACAGATGCACAAGGAAGGCAGTGATATCAAGCTTTTATCCTGCTGTAAGTTACCATCAGCAGCTCAATGAAGGGTCGGTGTTTTTAGCGAAAGCAGCCTATCCTGTTACAGCCTATCCTGTTACAGTAACAGGTTAATTTTGGTTTGGATTTTTAGGTATTACTGTTTTTACTTTTCTTTTGAGAGTTTTCCTGATGATAGGACAAGCTAACTCCTCTTAGTCTTTTCTGAACCTGGGGACTGTTTGCCTGGTACCTGTTGATGGACATATGGCTACAGAATTCTTTGGTTTCAGCTCCTTTGCCCTATATATCCCAGTCCCTAGGGCAGGAAGCTCCACAAAAACACAAAGACCTCTCTCTTTTCGTTCACTCTTATGTATTTATTCAGTGCTTTAGTACAGTGGCCGGCTCATTATGGCTTTAATAAAAGCTATTGTGGGAGAATGAATCGTGAACATTGTAGTTGAAATGATGATTCTTCTTACCTTCTGGTGATTGTCACTGAGTATATTTCTGTGCATTTCTTCTTAATCCCGTGGGCCCATCAGGTTAAATGTATACAGTTGCTATACATGTGTAGTTACCACATGCTACTAGGTAGAAGTACAGTTTTCTAAAATTCCCTATTCTGTTTTTCCACTGGCAGTCAAACTATCTGATGTACAAAGTTAATAGGACTTGGCCAGCTTGGGTTTTGAATGTAGTCACTTTGCAGCAGAAACTGGATTACTTCATGCATGTGTACCTCTTCTTTCTCACCGGGGATCCTGGGTCCTGGAACTTACCTACTCATTCAAAATCAGGATGTAGTGTGGGGTTCCCATGTTGTCCTCTTGCCTCTCTGGACTGCACTGTTTTAGGACTGACTCTAGCAGTCTTCAGGCATTGTAGGGCTCTGGAATCAATAGGAATTATCCTGACTATTGACTCTGCTTCCTCCTAGACCTGCAAGATGATGATCTGTAACTCCATCATTTCAACATGGAATTAAACCCCTCTTGTAGCCCCTAGCCTTCTCAGTGCTCTGTGACCTGCTGAGGTTGGGCAAGGTCATACTATGCTGCTGTGTGTGGCCCTGCTGTCACAGATCCTTCCCTGTGACTGCCCGCTCAGACAAGGTCATGTCTGGTCCAGACTTTGTAAGCAGGACCTAGCTCTTCAGGCCACACCTGGGAAGCAAAGCTTGAGATCTTTCTGCATTCTCCCTCAGTTCTCTCTTCCATGCCTGGGAAGGAGGGGGCAGTTCTGGTCTCCCTCGAGGCCGCACACTCTTCAGAGCCCCTTCGTCCCTCCTCCTCTTCTTCTTTATTCTTGGTGGGTCACAGAGCCCTGGGGGCTTCATAAATGTTCCCCTCTGTGCTTCCTGTAGTGATTCCCAGCAGTGACTTTCCATATTTAAAGAGACAATTCTAAAATCTAAAGGATTAAAACCATCTTTTTAACCTCTTAATTGTGCTGATGTGCTGATGAAACCTAGGACCTTTGAGATTTAAAGTGAAACAACAGGACATACCCAGTATTCATTCTAGGTCCAGCCAGGGGCAGCATTGTGGAGGCTGGTGGGAAAGGGACACTGGGAGGGGCCAGGAGAGGCCTGGGCTTCACATTACAGGATAGTTTCCAAAGACTCATGAGACACTGGATGATCGTGCACACATGCATGTATTGACCAGGTTCCCAGTGGGCATTGCTGTTCTAAAAATCATTCTGGACAATCATTTCTCCAGAATACACCTGGCCCTCATCAGTCTGTAAGCCCCTGACATGTGGGCGTGTGCGCTTGGAGTTCAATATTAGATGGCTTTGCCCTCGGTCCCTGTTCAGAGATGGATTCTTTCCATGTACACCTTGGCTGTGCTGTGCAGTAAAGGTCACACTTCACATTCCCGTGGGCTTCTCTGTCCTTCATCACACAGTGTGCTGTTTGCATCTCCTGCGTACAACTCCTGTAGGGATTATAATCAAAGATTATATCATTGCCAGTTCCACAGTGATGTTCTTATTTTGTGGTGTTGTCGTGTGCTGAGGGAGCCCGCAGGTAGAAGGTGTGGGCATGGAGCCATCTGCAGAACTGGTGGCAATTCCCCTCTCAGATGCTCACTTGGGGGCTGGGATCATTTCTCAATGTTCTTGTAGTACCAGGCCTGGGGCACCTCATGGTAGCAGTGAGGGTAACTCTTTGCCCATCTCTGGAAAGATCTGACCATGGATAGCCCTGAACAGGGTGTTCCCCTCATCATCCAGCTGCTGTGCTGACCCCTTGCTCAGCCTGGGCACTTGTTAATTCTCAGAATTTGAGAAAACCTACAGGAGTCAACTCATTAATAAGAAATCAAAAGGTAAAATTAGATATAAACTGTAGGTGTGTCCTCAAAGTGGGATCTGAGGAGCTCTGTGGCTCTATGAGACCATCTCAGGTTCCTGAAGGTCCTTTCTCATCCAGCAGTGTACCTGTATGAATTTATTTCCTTCATGCACGAGGGTTGGATGAAGACGTGTCTAGCTGTTTGTTCTGAAAGTGGGTGTCAGAGACATGCAGAAGTGGACAGCTATGCCATACTACCCACTTACTATATTTTGAGTGGGGAAATGCCATAGTTTTTCATAAAATGTTATTTATGTTAACATGCAAATGGGTTAACTATTGCCTTTAAATGCATCCATATGTGTTTAAAAATATCTCAGTTATGGGTTCTCATTGGTAAATGTCAACGGCTATAATCCACCCCAACTGAAAGTGTTTTGTGGAAGCTTCAGTTATTTCAAGGTGTAAAGGGGTCCTGAAATGGAGATATTTTAGAACTGTTGCTTTAATGCTTAAAATAAAAACAACAGCAGTCATGATAGTCCCAGCTGACACCTGTTGTTTCGCACATGCCCCATAGACCAGTGCGTGACTGACTCACTTGACCTTTACTCTCTTGATCTTCATTGTAAACCACCTGTCCTTCTTCCTGAGGGATCTTGTGCATTCCGGAGGGCTGCCCATGACTCTCTGCGTTGTTGATCAAGGGGAGCACTGTGAAAATGCCATGGGTTGGAGCACATTCCTCACACAGGTTCCATTTCAAGTGGAATACCTGTAATCCAGAAATCCAAAACCTGAAACATTGAGCATCATCATGTTGACACGCAAAAACTTTAGGATTTTGAAATATTCTGAATTTCAGATTAGAAATACTCAACCAGTTTTAAAGTCTATGCAAGTATTCCAAAATCCAAAATCTGAAACACTTCTGGTCTAGAGCATTTTGGATAGGGATACTCAACCTTCTTTTTTCTTTGTATAAATGAGGAGAATGGGCATTCAGTGACAGCGAGTGCTTTCTAGAAGTATGCTCTAGGGTGGGGAGATGTTTCGGGGACTCCTGGAGGGGTATGTCCTATTTTCCTGGGGGACCTCCCAGAAGGGCTGCCCATGACCTTCTGCTTTGATGGACAGGGTGGCACTGTGTGAATTGGGTGTTGTGGCAGGCTCCCTACAGAGGTGGCTTTACTCCTGTACCTTGGAGGATTTGTTTACCAGGTGGAGAGGGTGGTAAGGGTGGATACTGCACGTGGAAAGAGGCTCTGGGTAAGGGCATTGGGGGAAGTGAGGGCAGCATCAGTGTTAGGCTGGTCCTGGCCATTGTGGTGACCACATTGGTAAGTTGTGTGGTGGTCACCAGCATCTGGAGGTAATGAGGAAGGCAGAGTTTCCCAGTGCTGTCACTGACCATGTGCTTTGCCTGCCCTGAAGGAGAACCACTGTCGTCGCATCAAGATCCTTGGGGACTGCTACTACTGTGTGTCAGGCCTCACCCAGCCAAAGACCGACCATGCCCACTGCTGCGTTGAGATGGGACTTGACATGATTGACACCATCACGTGAGTGCCATGTTGCCCCTAGGGTCTGTGCAGGGCTGCAGAGCCCAATGCAGAAGTGGGAGGGTGCTGGGTTCAGGAGCTCTCTCCTGAACTGAGAAGTGAGGCTTCAGTGACCCTCCTATGTTTTGTTTTCATGCATTTCTTTGTTCACAGGATCCTCTGTATGGTCCAGGGTATCTAAGACATGCAAAAAGAAATGGCCTTTACAATTGGGCTGGATAAGCCATTTAGAAAGGGTGGCCAAATGCAGCCATCAGTGTGTGCTTGTTCTTCCTCCAGGCAGGTGACTGCCTCTGTGCTTTGTGGAGGGTGGACTGGGGTGTGGGAAGGTCAGTCCTGTTCAGGGATAGGCCTGGCCTGCCATTTTTTGGTCAGCCTTGTCTCTTGTCTTTATGATAGGTGGGGGTGGAGATGTAGAGGCTCTTGTCAAGGTAGGGAAGGTGAGGAGGTAAACTGATGGATGGAGGGTAGATCCTAATTCAGACATCTTAAAGTATCGACAGGTGTGTCTGTTCCAACAAGATGGGGAAACAGGGATTGGTCTGAAGTTTCATGCTTGGAACAGAAAGTAGTTGCACAAGCATCGTGTGGGGAAGCTGTAACAAAGTAGGCTACTCCCAGGTGAAAGAATATTTGCTCTCAGAGTTGAGGCTGTGGAGATTGAATGACACCTGAGGTCCATGCTATGAGCTGCCTCAGTGGTGCCTTGCAGACCACACCTAGGGGAGGCATGAAGAAGGAGCCAGCTCTGTGGGCATGCTGAGTGATAGGCACAGTGAACAATGCTGGCCCCTATAGGGTGTGGTTTCCCAGTGTGGCTTCCCCATGGGAAGAGTGCAAGGGAGCTGGCCTGGCTGTGTTCTAGGACTGAAGTGGAAAAGCCCAACTGACAGCAATACCAGCCAAATGCAAGAACTGTGGCTGGAGAAAATGCTAGGCTGAAACTGGGGAAGGAAGGCTCAGAAGGCAGTGATAGTTTTCCCTTCTCTAGAAGTAAAGCCATAAGTCATGTGTCACAGCACAGCACATCACTTTGCATATCATACATCACATGTGATAGCACACATATCTTGTCACTTTCCATATGTCTCCTGTATCCTGTCACATCATACATCACACCATCATAACATAGCATATGCCACATGTTATGCCTTGTGTTGCATCATATATAATATGCCATATCACATCTATGTAACACACATATTCATCTGATATATCATATGTTACATCGTATCATATGCATCATGCATTCCACATCATATACCATCAAATATACATAACATATCATTATTGTATCATGCCATGTATCACATTTATTATATATCACATTTTATCATTATATTGTCACATATAACATACAGTGCCATCATATTGTTACTAGACCCGTTTGTTTACTTACCACTCAATAAAGGCCCAATATACGGAGGACAAGATTTTGGGGTAAAGAAAAAAATTTATTTGATAAAACAGAAAACTGAGACAATGGTGAATTAGTGTCCTTGAAAACCATTTTAAAACAGGCTGTAAGCTCCTTTCATCTTTAGGCACAGGGAACGAAGAGGGGTTCAGGTTAAGAAGTGATTGGTGAAAGCTGGTGGCTCTTGCACTTGAGTTGGCACAGGTGTAAATCCACCCAGTGGGACTAGTTTCAGCTTTAGTGATTAATGGGGGCACTGCCTGTCAGGGAGGATATAGAAGTATGGTTAAATACAACACAGGGCTGAGGTGATGAGTTTTCTGTGTGCTGTAAGCACAGCTACAATATCACATTGCATTGTATTGTATATTGCATTATATCACATTATATGTCTTATATTATATGTACATCATATATCATACCAAATCTTATTTTGTGTGATCTCCTTGGGGGTAAAATGAGGCTCTGTAGATGGAGGCTTTACGGAGACAGAGGTCAACTCATTCATTTAGTAAATATCTATGAAAACTCTGTTCCATGTCATGCAGATAAGAGTGCAGTTAGCTGGGTACCCCAACTGACCTGGGCTTGCCAGGAGGCTGATGAGGTTGTACCTTGTGACCCTTGGTTGTGCTCCTCTGCACACCCCCAACCCCATCCCACCTGGGTGGACCTCTCAGGCCCCCTGTGTGCACAGGAGCCTTGTCCTGTCTCTCACAGGGGCTCTGGCCTTAGTCGGTGCTGCCCTTCCTTTCCTCACTGTTTTCGTACTTGAGTTGCTTGTTTATGGATTCCTAACAATTTCTGTAGGAGTGTCCCTTCCTGGCCACTGCCCAGGAAACCTGCTAAGTTTTGTGTCCAGTACAGAGCTGCAGGCCTACCTGTCTTTTTCTGTTTCCATTGCTCCATGAAGCTGGGTCCCCTTTGCTCCTCTAGCATTTCAGCGGCTGGCTTTCTGGGTCCATGTCTCTGGTACTGCCACCTGAGAACGGTGTACCCTGGGCCCATGGGTGTCTTCCTAGGCTTCCCAGGGCTGCCCTCTGTTTCAAGTTCTTGACTCCTGAATTCACAGGGTTTCAGGGATTATAGCAAACTTGGAGCACTTGTCCTGAATTTTTGGGTCTGGATGAGAAGGAACACCACCCACCAAGAGCCTGTGCTCAGAAGATGGTCGCCTGTCCAAACAAGCTTGTGCTCCTCCTGGGACTGTCACCAATGTATGCTTGGCATGGCACCAAGTGGCCCACCTTTGGGGAAAAGTGCTGCCTGGCAAGTGGTGCCCTTACTCTGCTGGTCATCTGGGCTATGTGTCCCTGCCTTGTACACAGAAACACACACGGGACAGAATATGTTTTTTTTTTTTTTTTGTTTTTGTTTTTTTTTTAAAGAGAGAGGGACAGTGAGAGAGACAGAGAAAGGGAGAAACAACTTTATTTAGTTTTTCACATGGCCTTAGTTGCTCCAACACTCAGTTGTGTACGTGGTGCTGGGGTTTGAACCTGGGTCCTCGTGCTTGCCAGGCAAGCGCCGAAACCGCTGAGCCACCGCTCCAGCCCCAGGGACAGAATATGTTTATCAAAAGGTCAGGCATATCCAGATAAAGGTGATGTTTGTATGATTGTTTCCCTGAAACCTTGGAGTGTTTTATGTGGAACTTTGAGAAGAACTCAAGAGAACAAATGAAGTGACCAAAGCTCATGGTGGTGTGCAAGGTCTCGCCAGCTGTCCTCTTTGTGGGAGCAAGGTCTGTGCTCCCTGCTGCATCTTTCTTCTGTCACAAGCCAGAGGAGCAGGCCAGGCCTTAAGGAGCAGATTCCACTGGTTGTGGACTGATCTCCTCTTGTGGAAAGGGCTTTGGGTGGCAGGAACCATGTCTGAATGACGAGGGAGAAGATGGTCCTGCAGGGCAGAGATGTCCTTCATCGGGCGCCACAGTGAGATCTGCTCCAGGCTTAGGGAATTCTGGGCAAACAGAGAAAATCTTGAGGCACAAGGGATGTGTTGGCTGTTGGAAGCTTCTCAAAGCCTCTCAGGCAGACTCTCGGATCCAGGAAGTACTCTGATGGATGCTGGTGGGAGGTTGTTCATCCCCACCTTGGGAGATCTGAGCTGCATTGTTAGCTTTCTCTTCCTGCCACAAGTTCACTAGCAGCACCTGTCTCATAATGCATGTGCCTTTAGGGTGGGCTTCCAAAGGGTCAAGGAATGGCCAGGGAGAAGTAAATAAAGCAGTTATAAAAACCAAGACAGATGCTGCTGCAGTGCAGGTGTGGGCAGGCAGGCAGCCTTGCTGGGTCTTAGCTTCTTACCAGGCCAGCAGGGTCAAGATTGCTTCCTTGTCAAACAAGTGAGGAATTCTTGTCATTTTTACCTTTTTTTTTTTTTTTTAAAGAGAGAGGGACAGTGAGAGAAACAGAGAAAGAGAGAAACAACTTTATTTAGTTTTTCACATGGCCTTAGTTGTTCCAACACTCAGTTGTGTACGTGGTGCTGGGGTTTGAACCCGGGTCCTCATGCTTGCCAGGCAAGTGCCGAAACCACTGAGCCACTGCTCCAGCCCCTCATTTTTACCTTTAAGAATGTTCATTCCTATGGGAAAAGCAGATAGAAATATATACCATGTTTTCCTTTTTGATCCTTTATTCCTAGGCCACCCACAACTACCATCTTGTTATTGCTCAATGCAGACTGATCATTTGGGAAGTCAGGGCATTGTGTGTCCAAGGCATGCTAGCATAGCCAGCCCCATGGTGAACCCCAAAATGGGGCAGTGAGGTGCCCCCAAAGTGCAGGGTGGGTGTGTTAGTCAGCTCTCCATTGCTGTGGCAGAACTACCTGAGAAAATTAGCTTCTCGGAGGAAAGGTTGATTTTGGCTCAGTTTCCAAGGTTTTAGTTCATGGTAGGACCCATCACTTTGGGCCTGTGGTGAAGTAGAATATTATGGCGGGAGCGCACAATGGGGCAAATCTGCTCCCTTTAGAGCGGCCAGGAAGCAGAGAGGAGAGAGAGGAAAGGGCTGGGGTCCCAATCTCCCCTTCAAGGGCATGCCCCCAGTGACCCCACTTCCTTCCACTAGACCCTACCTCTTAAAGGTTCCACCACCTCCCAGTAGCACTGGCTAGAACCAAGCCTTTGGGGACTACTCCAGACCCAAACTACAGTAGCTGGCGTCTCCTTGTCAAATCATAAAGTGAACTAGAGCCTGGCTATTATTCTCCTCAGCCACTGTGACTTGGTCAGCCTGACCTTCTGGGAGCTGTGGCATCTGGAAGCCAGAGCAGAGGACCAGAGGTTCTGCCAGGCAAGTGTAGCTCTGGGCTGCAGCTGGGCCTGAGGAATCTATACCTCTGCCCTCAGATTCCTTACCTAACCTCCATTGCCCAGAAAGACTCACCTCAAAGATATTGTGGGCCTCATTTGGGTGTACATTATGCTCTTAAAAATTAATTTTTATTGGTGTGATTTTCATTATTTTGGGTGATGTATGTTCCCTGTTTGGGCCAGGTGGTGTCTGTCTATAGGAGGAACAAAGATGAGGTAACTGCCCAGAAAATCTGATTCCTTGGCTGATCTTGCCTCTGAGGAGCTGCATAACCCTGGGCACATTGCTTCTGTCTTGTGGACCTAAATTTCCCCATCCATAAAATGGGAGCGTTAACTTCATGACATCCTGGCTCTGAGCCAAGGGCACGCTGGCAGAGATGAGGGTGTCAGGCCCATCCCTGCAGCTGCTATGCCTAGCCATGGTATGGGGCACTGCATCTGGACACTAGGGGTGGTCCTTGGCTTCCTTGTCTTCATGGGTTTCTCCAGGACTCCCATGATGCTCAGGCCACAGGCACAGAGGCAGTACATTGGGACCTACATCAGCCTCTGACCTTCCAGGGGTTGGGACACCCCTCCACTCTGACAGCCAACCCAAAGCTCCACGTTTCCTGAGTGGGCCAGGGACTTCTGATTTCCAGGGAAGCAGGTGAGCATATGGATTCCTGGCTCCCATCCTGAGGTCACACCTCCATTTCCTCATATTCATTTTCTTCAATATAAAATGGACAAGTTGTGTTTGCATCTCTGAGTTGTTATGAGGATGAAGTGAGTCTCAGAATCCCTGCATGGGAGGGATTCTGGTGGCCACTGCAGGGATCATTTTAATCATCTGCCAGACAAAGGGAGCTGGCTCAATGGAAAGGGAGCCCCTTTTCTGTGGGATTCCCTCTATGACACATGGCTCTGCATGCCTGTAGAAATGAGAACATGTCTATCCCATCTCCTGGGGAAAGCTTCTGCTGGCACAGCTGATAGGGGAAACAATGCCCAAACATGCCAAGTGCCATTTTGTTAAATAGGTATGGCCTTGCTAATGGTCTGTGTATTTTTTGTTTGTTGTACTGAATTAAGTTAGCAGGAAATGGCACGTGCTTTTACTCTCCTGGCCCACCTGAACTGGTGAGGACAGCTTGCACATAGTACATATCAGAGATCCCAATGGTCCCCCAGGCTGGAGCTCAGAGGGGTTCCAGCCCCTTCATAACAAGCTGGTTTGTGTGTGTGAGCCAGGGAGCATTTATCAGTTTCTCATCAGGGAGTAACCTTAGGGATTACTTCATCTTGTTACTGGATTCTAGTTTTTAGAGCCATGTACGCATGGGTACATTCACGATGGGTTTTCTGTAGGGGTCGAAGATGTTTGGGTGCACTCATATCTATATTTGCATAGGGTTTTCATCAAAAGTTTAGTGGGTATGGAGATTCTGAACCTGCATATTCCAGGTGGAGAAATTGCATTTTTAAATTCTTTTTTAGATATCCATGACATTGGAATATACCATGACATAATTATAAAAGCATGGAATATAGCTTTTTCAGTGTTTCCCCTTCCCTTCCCTGTCTCCTTCTTTGTTCATTTTTGTTATACAATAGAATGAACAATGACATAATTATAAAAGCATGTAGTATAATTAGTTCCAGTTCAGCTTGCAGTGTTGCCTCTTCCCCTCCCTTCCTCCCAGCTCCTGTACTTTCTAGATATACATGATAATAGAATAGTCAACGATACAATTATAAAAGTATGGAGTATGACTTATTTCAATTCCATCCCAGTATTCCCTCCCTGTTCTCTACCCTCTACTCTACTGATCTTTCTATGATTTACTAATAGTTTTTTTTTTAATTTAGAGAATTTGCATTTTTACAGATGGGGAAGCTGAGACCTGGGAGATGAAGTGAGGAGCCCAAGTCGAGGCCACTAGTTTGAACACATGGGACTTGACACCATTTGCTCCACTCTTCCCTCATGCTGGGGTGGGGGCTGGACCTTTTCTGGAAACTTCCATTTAGATGATAGTAAATTGGCCTCTACAGTGTCCATTGCCTCCTGTTTATTTTATTTTCTTCACTGTGTACACATCTGCAGCCACAGTGCTTTGAATAATGGCGAGAGGAGTAAGCTCAGTAGATGTTTGTCGTACATATGAACAGAAGTACCAGCATCTGCCCCTTCATCTTCAGGCTTCAGTGTGATCATGATTTGGTTTCCTCTGTGCCAGGATGTATTTACACCAAGGGGCCAATGGGGTTCCCTGTGCCTTGTTTCTTCCCTGTTGGAGTACAGCACTTGAGGGCCAAGGTCAGGGCTACAGACTGAGCAAGAGTCTGGCTTTTTCCTCGCATAGAAAATACTTGAGGGGACACAAGTGGTGGCTCAGCAATTGGAGTGCTTGTCTGGCATGTGTGAGGACCCAGGTTCAAACTTCAGCACCACCACATACATGATTGTGTCAGAGAAACGAAGGCCAGATTAAAAAATGAAAGAAAATTGATTCTTTCTCTCTTTAAAAAAAATACTTGAGATAAGTAAGTAAACCGAAGTGCATAAATAAGAAAAAAAAATAGAACAAATAAAGCCAAAAGGACTGTGGAAATTCTCGTTCCTTGGAAATGAAGTGAGAAGTTCTATTGGATAAATAGCCAAAGCCTGCTTAGATGTTCCAGAAACAGCTGGGCCAAGCAGAGCTGCAGTGAGAACAGCTCTGGATGCTAATCCTTTAGAAGCACCTGTCCAGTTTCCTGAAGACAGGATGGTGTCAGCAAGATATCGGAGGCAGAACCTGCTGAAGACAGTGTTGGCAGAAGGCGCAGGGTTGGGGACCTGGGAGGCTGTATGGACCTGGTTAGAGGGGCTTGAAGAGGTCTGGGGATGGGGTGGGTGTGAGTCCCAGCAGTTGCGACATCATTTACCCTTTCATGACTGTGGAAGTGTAAGTGCTCCAAGTGTTCTGTAGCATCGTTGGCAGTCTTTATCATCTACATTTTCCCATATGCATTTCCTGTGGTGGGTTTGGAAATATGTTTTAACTTCAGGATCTTATTTCAGCATCTCTTCCATCTAGATGATAGTAAATTGGCCTCTACAGTGTCCATTGCCTCCTGTTTATTTTATTTTCTTCACTGTGTGCACATCTGTAGCCACAGTGCTTTGAATAATGGCGAGGGGAGTAAGCTCAGTAGATGTTTGTCGTGCATATGAACAGAAGTACCAGCACCTGTGCATTCTGTTATTGGTGATAAATGCAGCGTACAAAGGCCTCTGGAGTGGGACTGCAGGGCAGAGGAGGGATCAGGGTTGAGTGTATAATGAGGGCCAATTCACTGGTGGTGACAAGGGGTGGGCTGTGCTTCCTGAAGACTTTTTTGGTATTTTTACATTCAGTAGAATTGAATGAATTAGCAAGGGGGTTGGCTGTTCCCTTATGTACTGAGGTGTACTGGAATAGAGTTTTAATGATTTTGGACATTCTCAGAATCTGTGTAGACAGATCTGGGCTTCTATGCAAGGAAACTGAGGCTCAGGGAAAAGCAGTGGTATGTGCATAGTTGGCCAGGCTGGGCTGGGCTTCCCCAGATTCTCAGTATCCTCAGCACTTGCTCTGCCTTCATTCATCTCCCAGCATTACTTCCTTTGGTGTCAAGATTTATGTGAGATTTCATTTCCCTACAGGGATGTTCCTAGATGGGAAGGGGGCAGGAGGAGGCTGTGGAGGGAACCCACAGAGTTGGTATATACATTATGAGATGCTTGGGCAACTCTGACCATCCAGACTCTTGGCCCTTAGCTCACAGGCAGGGTAGAGAAATGGTGCCATCCATTGGCCAGGCCAAGAGACCTCCCTACACCTGTTCCATCCTGACCCTACCCAGAATGTACAGCAACATTTTTATCTAGTTTCCCCATTGCTCACAGTGAAGACTGTGTTGGCCCATTGAGGCAGGTGTCCTGTGGTCCCAACCCTATGCCCTATGCTGTGTTGCAGGTCTGTAGCGGAGGCCACTGAAGTGGACCTGAACATGCGTGTGGGGCTGCACACTGGTAGGGTCCTCTGTGGTGTCCTGGGTCTGCGCAAGTGGCAGTATGATGTGTGGTCCAATGATGTGACCCTGGCCAATGTCATGGAGGCTGCTGGTCTGCCTGGGTAAGTCGGGGACTTGGTAAGTGGTGGCTTACAGTAGTCATGTGTTCTCTCCTGAGTCCTCTCTCTGGAATTTGCTCCTGAAGGTACCTGTGTGGGTTCTGATTTGACCTTCAGCATCAGGACCTCGGAGGAGTCTGACCTTTCCTGGCCACACCTGCCACTGTGCATTCTTGTGGTGGTGGCTCTTGCTAAGCCCACTTCTGCCCTCTGTGGGATCCAACCGAGTCTTAGTACACATCTGCAGAAAGCTGGTGTTAGAAAAGAAGACCAGATGTGCACAGAGACCTTTGCCTAGTGCACATGGCATCTTCATAGCTTATAATTACCTCTTTGTTTTGCTCTATTTGGTTTCATTTTTTTAAATCACGTGTGTGGAAAGTGTTGGGACTTCAGACACCCACTAGGGACTGGCAGTTTCCTTCCCATCCCTCCCTCCCCTACCCACCCCATCCTCTGAGGCCCATAAAGCAATCACTGCTGGAAAAAGCCATTGCTGACTGTGCAAGCCCTGACATCCCCTTTCAGAGACTCAGTGAGTTAGGGACCCCCACCCTCAGCCCAGCCCCCACATTAGTGGGGCCTCCCCAATTACATCCTTAGCCAGCCAGAGAGGTTGATCTTGAAATCAAGACTTCCCTGCAAGGAAGAGAGAAGACTGAATGGTGAAGAGTGGAATTGGCCAGGGAGTTTGCTTTTTTTCCCCTGAGTACACAGGCGGAGGAGAGGAGTCTGCCAGTGTTTCATCTGTTTTGTTGGGTTTGCCTCTTCTGCAGAGGTGGGGCTCCACTTGAGGGGTTCTTTTTCCTTCACCCTGAAGACACATGGGACAGTATGAAGGCCTCGGGGCCGCATGCACCGCAGCATGTCCAGCATCCTGTCCGCTTATGTCATGTGGGGCAGCATGGCTGCTGGCCAACCCTGATATGGGTAGCTGACCTGGGGTTGTCCTTATGGCTCCTGTTTTTCCTCTTCCCCTTCCCTTCCTCCCTCAACCCACATTTTCTTTCTTCTTTTCCATTTTGTACCCTTCTGATATTTTTCTCTGTCTTGTGGTTCTTCCATTTTCCCTCTGGCTTGTCATTGTCCTCAGCCTCAGCTGTCCCTGTTCTGTCCTCCTGGTCATCTCCCCTCTTGCTTTGCTTGCCTTCCTCTCCTTTGTACCCAGTTTACCTGTGTAGAACATACCTAGGGAGCTGTCCCGGGGCTGGGAAGCCTGAACCATGGGCCCACCATGAGGGCTCTCTGGTCATTGAGCACCAAGGCTCACAACTCCATGCATATGTGTCCTTTTTTCATAGGAAGGTTCATATCACAAAGACAACCCTCGCATGTTTGAATGGGGACTATGAGGTAGAGCCAGGCCATGGCCATGAGAGGAACAGCTTCCTGAAAAATCATAACATCGAGACCTTCTTTATTGTGCCATCCCATCGGAGAAAGGTGGGTACCTGGACATTGGACTCCATCCCCCATTTGGTCCTTAAATGGCCTGGCCTGGACAGAGCTTGCATCACCTCCTCTTTCCATTGTTGCTTCTCTCACTGTGGACTTGCTAAGACAGAGAGGGTTATCCTCACCAACATTGGATCAAGGGCTTTGCCTCTAGTGGAAGTGAAGAACAAGTCAGAGAGTCGAGGGGGTAAGAATCCCCAGTTGGAGATCTAGGATTATCTTAGGGCTGGGTCATGTGGGGCCCTCTCTCCCCACCTGGGACTTTCACTGCATCCTCTGCAGAGTGGGTGTGAGACCCCTGCAGGGGGTCAGGGATAGAGAGTCTGTGAACTGAGAGGTGCTGTGCACATGGGGCTGTGATCATCCTATGTTGGGCACTTATGCTCACTCCACCCAGAGAAGAGTGATCTGGTCATGACTGAGAATGACATAGCCACTTCCAAGGCTCAGGTGTGGTGCAGGCTCTGGTGAGTGAGTAGGATTATGTCTGTGTTTTAGAGAAACAAGTTGTGATACAATTTTAAAAAAATAAAGCATGACTTCACTGCCCATGCTCTCCACTGAGTATCACCCTTTTCCACCACTGTAATAGTCAGCTTTTCTTACCTATGATCAAAATACCCAACAAGATCAACTACGGCAGGACCAGTGTATTTTGGTTCATGATTTTAGAGGTCTCAGTCCAAGATCAGCTGATTCCATCGTGGAAACATCATGACAGAAGAGTGTGGCAGCAGAGAGCTGCTTAGCATATGGCAGCCAGGAAGCAGAGAGAGAAACAGAAGAACCAGGGATAAGATATAGTCCCCAGGAGTAGGCTCCCAGTGGCCTACCTCTTCTAGCCACACCCACTTGCCTACAGTATTACCATGGTCCATTCAAATTATTAATTCAACGAATGGATTAATCCACGAATGGGGTTACAAATGAGGGTCTAATCATTGCCTAAAACTCCTCCTTTGAACCTTTCAGAATTGGGGACCATGCTTTCAACAGCTTTTGGGAGAAGATTCCAGATCCAAACCATAATAACTACCACTCCAGAAAATCTAGTCTTCACATAGTTTGTATGGCAGGGCCTCTCTGGGTATGACCCTTACTTATGAACACTGCTAACCAGCTGCGTCACAGGCTCTTTAGAAGCTGACCTGTCCTAGGCCAGAGGTTCTGGGAACTCCTTTTGATCTTGACCTTCTCCCACCTAAGCTTTTGGAGGAGATGGACTGGGCAGGTCTGGGTCTTCCTTTCTGCTCTAGGTAGCTCAGGAACCCATGCCTCTGAGAGCCTTTGGTTCCAAATGATCCTTGTTTAGCATGAGGACAGGCAAACTCTGAGTGGCTGTCAGCTGGTGCCCCCAGGGTCACACTGGTAATCAGAGCCCTCACGGTCACTCCGCCCCGCTCCCCCTGGACATGATCCCTATTATCTTGCAGCTTTCTATCACCATGACCCCAGTTAGTGACCTAGCATGTTGAGGTGCTCAGAGACTGATGTTTGGCCTGGAGTCCCACAGCCCAGATGTGCATCTCTGACCAAAATCCTGAGTGTCCTTCCCCTGCACAGACTGAGTCCTGAATTCATAGTGTCTGAACTATTCCCATTTCTCCCTTGCTCCACCCCACAGTCCTTCAAGGATTCCCTTTGGGGAAATGATCCCACCACAAATGTTTAAGGAGTTGTTAGACCATCACCAGTTAGTGCCACGTGGATCCAAACAGACCTGCAAAGAAGAGATGTGTTCTGGAATTATGGGTGGGGTAGGTGGGAGGTAGCTCTGGGGGTGGTGGGACAGAGAGAAGCACTCCCAAGAACAAAAGAAGCCACTTAGGCTTGTGGTGAGTTACTCATCTGCAGCTGTGTGGACCAGTCCTCAGACCGGAACATGCCTAGCAGTGACCGGGATCACATTCTCATCCCAGTATGTGTTAGCCAGGATGAGATCTGAAAACAGAAAGGTCGAGGGCATTCCAAGTGAGCTAACCCCTTCTCTGGATTACTTCCCCAGAATTCCCTAACTCAGTTGTTGCTACCAGTAAAAATGTCTTTAAAATAACCTGTTAAAGATGGGGCTCCTTTTCTTTGCCTTCTAAGCACCTGCTGCTTTGGGTCCCCTTGTGTGCTTCAATTTGATGAAGGGATGTTGAATTCTTGGGGACCATCACTTTGTCAGGACAGAGTGGGTGGACCACTAGGAATAGCTTCCAGACTACCTGGCCTGGTGTTCTTCTGGGATCTAGAGGTGCAGTGGTCAGCCCAAGAGGCCCCCACTGTGGAGGGTGGTGGAGAAAGTGGTTGTGAGGAAGTCATCTCCATCTGACTTAGGAGCCATGAGTGGCTAGGCAGCAGCCACACAGTAACGTGAATCCATTGGGAAGAAAAGCTGGGAAGGGCCAGCTTTTTCCTGAAGGGGCTGAGTTTGGGGAAACTTAGGCTGGGAGGAGCCCTATACGGGATGGGCTGGTCCTACAGTGTAGCTACATCACCCTTAGGGAAAGTGGACATTGTAGATTGGGGATCCTCAGAGGGAGGCTGTTAACTTGCCATCTGGAATAGTCACCAAGGATGAAGAAATGTGAAGGGGCCACAAGTTTAGAGAAGGTCTGAGAAGTCCAGGTGAGTGGGAGTCAAGGGATCCAGAGGTCCTGAGAGGGAGGAGCCCTGATGTGCACATGGATACCACCCTCAGGCTGGGTCATGTTGACACAACATTGAGTACTGTGGTTTGAGGGTAGTGGGGATCATGAGGTCAGGACAGTGTACAGCACACTATTTGTAGAACTTTGAATGGTGGGCAGAGAAGAAAAAGAATGCTGAAAAGGATGGCATTCTTTTGTTTTGCAGTTGTGCCTCTATAGAGTTAGTGGAGGTGGAGGTGAAAAGTGGGCAGGGTGGCCAAGAAAAGGGGCAGTTTGAGAACCAGCAAGGGCGCCATGGTCCTGGAGAAGAGAGCGAGTCAGAGCTCTCTGGGGAGTGAGCTCTGCGCTGACTTTAGGCAGATAGGCAGCCAGAAAGACTAAAGACTTTCTTAGGTTCCCACTTTGCTATCATTTCACTTGGTCTTGAAGAGGCCCAGGGGGTGAGCTGGTGATGTTTATCCCACTGCGTGGATCAGAGCGCAGAACACACAGGCTGTGAGGATGCAGGACCCTCAGCCCAGCCGTGCTGACTGTACTGTCCAGCACTCCTGGCTCCTGGCCTCTTTCCTCATCTGTAGATCAATACCTGCTGGGACCTCAGTGGGATAACAGAAACTGTGAAGTGACATTTGCTCTAAGCCTCAGTGGTGTTACTGACCCTGGTCCCAAACCTCTCCTCCACTTTGCCCAGGATTTGATGCATCACTTTGGTTTTAGGGACCTTTTTTCGTGTTTTGAGAATTGGGTATTCTGGAACCTGGTTACTTTTTTGTTCACTGCTATGTTCCAAGCAGGTTCTTCGATGCCTGGTGCACATAAGCATTGAACAAACAGATCCCTGTGCCCTGGGGTCCCTGTTGCCATCAGGGTCATGTTTCTGCATTGAGAGGCAAAATATATCTCATTGGTAGCATTTCTCTCTGCTCATTTTATTTGAACAGATATTTCCAGGCCTGATTCTCTCAGATATAAAGCCGGCCAAAAGGATGAAGTTCAAGACTGTCTGCTACCTGCTGGTACAGCTCATGCACTGCCGGAAGATGTTCAAGGCTGAGATCCCCTTCTCCAATGTCATGACCTGTGAAGACGATGACAAGGTAAGAGCTGCCAGGGGGACAGAAGCCAATGGGAACTGAGTTTCTGTCCCGTCTTCTCCTTTCCCCTCCTCTACAATATAGTCCCTGTGCAGTGAAGTTTAGTTAGGTCCAGCATCGCTGTTTACACATTGTGTTAGTCAGCTTTTCATTGTTGTGACTAAAATACCTGACAAGAACAACGTAGAGGAGGAAAAGTTTATTTTGGGCTCACTGTTTGAGAGGTTAAGTCCATGGTCAGTAGACTCCATTGCTGTGGGCCTGTGGAGAGGCAGAATGTTATGGTGGAAGGGTGTGTCAGAGGAAAGACAACAGCTCATGGCAGCCAGGAAGCAGAGAGCGAGAGAGTAAGGACCATGGACAGATACAATTCCCAAGGTCATCCCTCAGTGACCTACTTCCTCCAGCCATGTCCCACATGTCTACAGCTGCCATCCAGTAGTCCCTTCATATTAATCTGTCAAGTGGATTAATCCACTGACAAGGTTACAGCTCTCATATCTAATCATTTTATCTCTGAACATTTTTGAACATTGCCTAACACATGAGCTTTTTGGGGAACATTAAAGATCCAAACTATAATACATGTTTATGATCTTATGAATGCTGCCCATACCTGAGGTACTTTTTATTTTCTGCACAGATTTTTATACTACCTTGTACTTTTTCATGCCTTTGTAATTTATATTTATCCCACTTCAAGCTAATATTCCCCATACATGGTCTAAGCTCAGGATAGTTCTTTGGTCCTGATGTTCTGGTCATTTTAGGCTTGGCCTGACCACCCCCCGAGGCTGGCCTCTCCCACCCACCTGCAGGGGGTTCTCCAGTACTATCTTCCTCCTGTGCTTGACCTCTTGTCTCTCACATCACAGGGGATCCTCTCCCATGGTTTTTTCCTTCCTTTTGATGGAACAGGGACTCCAGTGACTGACTGTGGAAGGGATAGGACATTGGGGGACTTTGCGTGGATAAAGGGGTCGTTCCAGCCCCTCAAACAGAGAGCTTTTCAGCCTCTTGGTGTGATGGGGCCTCCGTTACTAGGCTGAGGTATTAGTCTACACAGGCTGCATAGAACACAGCCTGGGAAGGGCCTTAAACCACAGAAATTTATTCTCTCAGAGTGCTGGAGGCTGGAAATCCAAGATCAAGGTGTCAGCAGGGTTGCTCTCTCCTGGGCATTTATCCTTGGCTTGGCGGTATGTCTTCTTGCTGTGTCCTCACATGGCAGAGAAGGGGGCTCTGGTGTCTCTTCATTTCCCTTTAAGGGTGCTAATCTTATCAAGACCTCATCCAAACCTTATCAGTTCCGAAGTCTTCACCTCCTCATACCATCATGATGGTCATAATTTCAACAAATGGATTTGGAGGGATATAAATATTTGATCCATGACAGTTAACCTTGATCTTTGTTCCTTTGACAGTTTGCTTCACTGTACTCTGACTTCTGGAGTTGCTGCTGAAAAGCTCAGAGTCATCCTAATTCCCAGCCCTTTGATGTGACCCTTCTGTGTATTCTTGCTCTCAGGAAGCTTGTGGAACCTGTTCTCTGTACCTGGTGTTCTGAATCTGCCCTATATATTACTTGATCTAGGGGTTTTTTCTTCTTCTATGCTTTGGGATGGGTACCCCATGGATCCAGAGGATTCATCTCTGGAAATGTTCAGAGATTATTTTGTTGATTATTTCTTTTCCTTCATTTTTCCTGAAACACCTGTTGTTTGGATGTTGAATCTCCTGAACTGATCTAATTCTTCTCTGCTTATCTTTCTCTACTCCCTCCATTTTCTGGAAAATTTCTTCAACTTT